>JACN01133498.1:0-38679 GCA_000787155.1 Scartelaos histophorus | reverse complement strand
ATAAAATAAAATATATAAATACTAAAAATCACCTAGAAAAAATGTGATGTTGATGAAAATTATTTATTAAAATCACTGCTTTTTAAATAATGCAAGAACTCAAAATCTGCACAAAATACTTTTACCTGGCAGATTTTTTTCATGTCATACTTTTACTTAAATAACAAACTTGAATCCACTACGGCTAAAAACTGGGTAAAATTCAGTCCTTTTGGTAAAACAAATGGGAGTAGATTTTGTTATGAAATGTCTTATTTGTAGATTGTGTAGAGTGTTATGCACCTGTGTGTGGTGGAGTATCCTTCTTGTTTTCTTGTGCTCCGGTGGTCTCCAGGTTGGTCTGATTCTCTGTGATCAGCTGCAGCTCACTCACCTCGGACACAATATTAGGGACGCCCTCGGGTTCCTTCAAAATAAAATATACTAAAGATGATTACAAGCACAAAAAAACTGGGTATTTATTCACTAACTTTTACGAATTTGTTTAAAAAGAAATGTCACGGATTGCAGCAGTGTACAGCAACTTAAAGGTGGCTTAGAATGTTCCAAAGTATGACATTAAACAGCTCAAGTTTATACTATTCAATTACACCCATAAAGAAAATATTTGTCGTACCCTCCACCAGAAAAGTTAAAAAATGCACCCCTAAATCAGACTTTCCGCACTAAAGTAACTTGATTATGACATAGTATCCATCAAATACAAAATTTGTCCTAATTATACTAATGTAAAAGTACAGATGAGAGGCTCTGAGTACTTTTTAACAGATTGTATAGAGCAGTATTTTATATTTACAGTAAAGTGAGTATTTTTAATTCATTACTTCCACCTCTGTTTTTTGTAAATCCAAGCAATGGTCAAGAATAATGTTATGTTGCCAAATAACATTGAATTCCTGGACAAAATCCATGCACAGTGGGAACGTACAAAACAATATGATAAGAACAATAGTTATCTCTAATCATATAATACCAAGTACATGTTAAATCATGTGCTTGACTAAATAAACAGGTTATAAACCTGAAGTACAAACAGTAGCCTGAGTTTTCACCTAGTTTTCTCACAGCTTGATCAACCTGTTCTACGTCTACTACAGTATTGAGTATTCGTTCACCCTAAAAGTGAGTAAGTAGGTGAATAGATGAGGAAGGCGGCACTACAAAAGAAAGAACAAAGAGTGACAAAGTAGAAGGAAAAACAGAGGTATGCTTCACAATCACAAGTCTTTTTTTTACCTCAGGGCTGTTGGATGTGCTGGAATTGGCTCTTTTTGGACACAATTTGGGTCTGCAAGAGAAAAACAATAAAAAAACCCCATCAAATCAGTGAGAAATTATTATTATTATAACACTGAACATGCCGACAAATCATAATAGTACGTAACTCTACTTCAGTGAATGGCATAATTTTCAATGCCTAAAAAATATAAATGAAATAAGTTATTATGTTGTACGAGATGAGTCAAACCAATTTTGAAATATTCTCATTTCGCGTCTCATTTCTGTTCCCAAGGACGTAAATTCTCCGCACAAACAACAAAACTGTTCCCTGCCAAATTGCCCAATAATTATTTCTTTACGATTTCTTTACAGTGTCACTTAACTATAATGCAGACTCCGCATCAGGAAAGGAATACATGTATGAGTATTCAATGAGAACACTGACATTTGAATCAATGAAAAAACCCACAAGGTCAGGAATAAGACAGTAGTCCAAAATACCAGTGGTCATTCTCCTCTTTAAAAGGGTCTCTTTGGATTATTTGGAGAAAAGAACCTTCTCATATTCACCCTGATACCACAACTACATAGGCTAACATTGTGGTTTCTATTCAGCTCATGTTTATTTCCCTGTAATGGGAATCTGTAATTTCAAATTCTGTTAAGTGCGTGTCCATTGTTCAGGTTATTAGGCTTCAAATGGGCAGTAATAAGAAAAACAGTTTCAAATTTCAATAGAAGGCAGATTAATTGATGGTAATAAATCCTATAATTTTTTATTCTATAATATCTGGTCATCCATGCATTTTCATCTTGTCAGATTAAGTTATGTGACTCAATGAAGCGTGTTAAAATACTTGAAATACTCACTTATTATAACATTAATCTTACATGAATGAGTTCATAACAAGCTATCGGTCAAATGAGGGCATCCCCCGCTGCGACTCCTCGCCACCTTTGGCAGATTTTTGGATCGTACTGAATGTGGAAGTTGATCTCACTGTAGGGTCTTACTGGAAAAGTTTGCTCCAGTTTACCCACTCAGTTGTTTCTCAATGTTTTTAGTGAACTAAATTAATATGTAAAGAGAAAAAAGTACAAAGACTTTTCCAGGGTTTGACGTTTCATGGTAATGCGTTTCCTGGCTTCCAAATGACTTGTGTTGTTGTTCTTGCCAATTGCACTTTCGTTTTATTGAACACATGCTTCCAATTTCCCCGTCATTAAGAGTGAGAACCCGTGGAGTTATTGTGCCTGTTGGATTGGCTGGAGACACTGAGCTGCGATGGAAATTAACACAAATCATAATAAACTGTGGTGGTTCCCACAGCATGAGGAACACAGCCTGTCACAAACTCAAAGCGCTTTTTAATGATACGTCTATTTGGGCTGCTTACTTTTCTGGTTCAAACGGAAGGTTTATTCAAAATATAATATCAAATAAAATGCATAACAGTGTATTGGATCTATGGATTTACTGTTAGAATTTAGTTCATTGCTAGGGCTTCAGAATATAGTAAATATACATATTTTTTGACATTTTGGTGAGAAATTTGATTTTTCCCCCTACACAATCAGTCATCCATTATTATTTGTAAGCATTACTTCTCAGTTATTGTAAGCAGTTCAGAAGTTGTGTGTGTGTGTCATAGCCTCAACAGAGCTCATATAATTTCCATTAAGCTTAATGTTAAACCAATGGAGATGTAAAGATGCTAAATAGGTTCATCAAACATATTCTGATATTAAATGGAAACCATAAATGTTTTTAACAGTAGTGACCCAACAGTTTATCTGCTTCTTCCACCGTGCTTTCTTTTACTTTTTTATCATGGTTTTGTATCTCTTTGGACATTTTGCACTATTGCCCGGACATATTGTGATGGACTTTCTTTTTTTTTGACATTCCATCCCGAGATCTATAATAAGACAAGATCTATAATAAGATCCAAGATAATGCTGGATATTAAGGATGCACTTCTTTCAGTTTATATGTATGTTCTCTGTATATGTGTGTAATCTGTAGCAGGTACCAGCAGATGCTCAAAACCCAACATATGGATTTTTTAAACTGGAAAAAGCGGCTGGTTACATCTAGAGGTGTCTTGATGTTATTTATTAGGACAATATTACAAAAACATGTTCTGCGCTTGTGGTTTACATTGTTTTACGTAAATCGTGTTAAGACCAGAGCCAGAAGTCTAAAGAACCCATCTCACAGATCTACGCTCTGTCCAGGCTTGTATTTAGCGCGGAATCAATGCCAGCTGCCGCACCTTGAATGCCCCGCTGTCTTTGGTGAGAACAGGCCACATGAAGGAAGCCTGGTGGTCACAGCCCAGCCCAACTCACCATGGAGGGTGACCACTTCAAGCACAGAGGCCTCCAGCTGTGTCAACATCACAGAGGGGTGAGTGTAGACACGCATGTGGACACTAATGTGGGCATTTAGAGTCATTCACGGGGAATATTTACTGTGCACTCACTTCATGTGCACAGTTAACAGGCAACATGTTAAGCTTAGGCCACATTACTGCATCAATACCATTTACAGTGATGGGGAAGTGCATAGCATCTCTCACTACCTGTTAAATATTTGTCTTTTTGTCGCTCCTTCTTGTTCAGGATCAACTATGTCTACAGAAACTATGGGCCTTAAATGGTGTAGGCCTTCTTTCTTGCGGTCCAAGAGCTGGTTATAGACTATATAAAACATACTCAATCATTTTTATTGACTGTAAAACTGAAATATTAAAAGGTACAGTATGAACATTTCTGGTGGTGGCTCATTATCTGCATGATTCTGTGGAAATAGAATCTATCTTCATGAAAAATGAATTGGGGTTTTAATTTTCTATGCCATACTGTGAATATTATAGCCAAAAATAGCATTTCTGTGAAAACAAATAGGAGTCAACAGATTTCTCTGGTTAGGTTTGCATAGCAGATCAAGCTTTTATAAGTTTTTCAAAGAATACTTTTATCTCTAGTCTCTCTTAGTCTATTTTTGGCAACAGCATAAACATTTTCAGATGTTTAAAGCTTTTGCAAACGGTAGTGAACTGCATGAAGTTTGGTAAAAAGTAAAAGATAAAACAGGATGAAGATGGCAAGACATGTAGCTCAGTCAGTATAAACATAAGTAAGCCAGACTGGAGCTTCCTGTGTATTGTATAGTCTGATCTACCTACATTTTGACACCTTCCTAAAATAATTGCATAAGTCATTTTTTCAGGTTTTTCAGGAAACACAAAAAACTCCCCCCAAAATTTAAATTATGGCATAAATTATGGCAAAGTAAACTTAGACAAAAAGTGACATAGGCGATTATTTTAGGAAGGTGACGATTTAAGGACAAACTAAAACACATGGGAAAATAATCATTTCAATTAAATTTCTCAAACTATATTCTCTTTTTTGACTCACTTTTCACAATTATGCCCAAATAAACGTCCTCACCTGAATATGATGCAGAGGGCGCTGGTCAGGATCATGGCCAGGAACGCCGCTCCGCTCACAGCAGCCAACAGAGAGTCCACCTTGTTGGACGCGAAGGCCACATTCCTCCTCGCGGCCGCCGGTTCCGTCCGGTTGTGATAATGAAAGAGCAGAGCAAAACCACGACCCCAGTGCGTCGTCGTGATCAGCTCCATAATAACTTCCACCATTTCCTGATTTGAACCGAAAACCAACTGGCTGTTCGGAGGCCTGTTAGAACCGCAGAATCGAGAGGAGAAAGTAATAAGATCCGAAATGTACAAGACGTCGTGGGGGCAAGCGTCCAGGACAGACTGCTGTGTTTCTGGGGTGATGGATGAAGTTTCGGTAAAAAAGGTTGAGAAAATTGTTGTTGTTTCTGTTGCTGTCATGGAAGGGTTTGAGGGTTTGGTGTCAGGAGATAGACTATCGGGTATTACCACTAGAGATGGCGGGGGTGCAGAGTTTGAACTTAAATCAGCAGATCTTTTGGCAGAATTTGAAACTTTCGTGAGCTCCATTTTAGTAGATTGCTCTTGGACAACCACCTGCTTGACCTGTTCACCTCGGAAAAGCTGCTGATTCTTAGCGACGCCCCTTTCGCTCTGTCGCGTCGCCTCTTTGGACGTTTCATCCGCCAACGAGCTCCCCTGGCCGAACGTCACTTCTTCGTCTACACCCTCGTCATCAAAATTAGCCATATTCGCGTACTGACTGGCGGCGTCGTGGCTTTCAAATACGTCAAAGTCAAATATCTCCAGGACGAGCTGGTAGTCGACGGGCACAAAGAACTGCCACACACAATGCGTCCCGGAGGAGTAGTTGTAGGGGAATCCAGGTGAAAGGATAAGGCCCTGGGCATCCACCACATCCACCTTGGCACCACAGTCAAAATACACCTGTAACAACAATGCATCAAGTTAGACATGCCACAACTTTGAAATCCGAGCTTCCTGTATCACCACAAGCTTTAAGTTAATGGCTCGCAAACACCCACTGACGCATGGATTTACAATGGCACAGGCAAGTCATCACACAAGTAAGCGCTCGTATCCGGAGTATTGTTGATGGTATTAAGTTACGGAGTTATCTGGTTATGGATCATATGACCTCAGAGTTTGTATTGCTGCATTGTGGGTGACCTTTGTATGGCATTTCTCGGGCAGAGTAATGTTGCGTGGGTCTCCTTACAAATCTCATTGTTGTGCGTTTTGCTCCAGTTCAAGTAGGATTTTTCTTGCTTTCTTTTTGGTTGTCATCGTGATGGATTTCTTCATTTGCAGACTTTATTTAAAAGGCCTTTGTACCATGTTAGAATGTTGTTACGTCATCAAAAACAATCCTTTTTTAATTATACATGTTTAATAATCAAGGATTCTCGTCTTCAAAGCTCAAAATGCTCTGTTCCACCTTGTGATGTCTTGTAGTAGTAGTTTTCAAGTCAACAGCTACATTTTATCTTTTGTTCAGTAGATTTTTGGCAATTCCAGGATTGAAATCATCCAAATGATTCAAGCGAAGGTAAAATAGGGTGTAGCGCTTTTTGGAGTATCACAAAGTGGAAATGAGTGTTTTCCGTGTGATGAAAGAACTCGGTCTAAATCAGTAGGGTTTGTGTTTTAAATGTGTGATTGAGTTTTGGATGAGGAAACAAGATTATAACAGATCAGAAAATAGTGCTTCCGTTTTGACAGTTTTCTTATTTTTCTCATGCATGATCATTTTGTTTCCAATTAAGGACTTGTGGACTCTAGAAAGCTCCTAGACACACTGGATTCTAAGATACATATTAGTGATGGGCAATATATTGACAAAAATAACTGGAGCAAGCAAAATGTAAAACACAAAAAGTAAATGGACCATTAAATGAACCACAAAAGGACCAAAATATCACTTCCACTTGTTTAGAATGTTGCACACAGACGTTTTAGTTTTGTTTTAATGGCCTTTATAACTATTTTATTTAGACAATAGACAATAATCTCAATATTTAAAACAGCAAATGCAATATTGTGCATTTCATTTTTCAATGCATCTGCCACCTCTAATACACGTCCTTTCTTTATCATGGGAAACGATGTCTTGTTCAAGCTATATACACAGCTTGTGTTACTGCCTTTTTGAATAACCTTTGGCGGGGGCATTTCTTCAAACATGCTGGGTATAATGCGTCCCAGGTGCGTGGAGTGGCAGGCAGACCTGGGGCATAAGTAGAGGCAGATGTGGAGCTGGCCGGGCGGCTCAGACCAGACCACTGTAGGGGGGCTGTGTGTTTATGAGCTTTCCTGGCTGCAGCGCTTGGACTGAACTCAATATCCGCGTGAAGGACAGGTAACATGGCAACACCCCAGGGCAGAGACTGGACCCTCGCCCTGCCGAAAATCATAACAAAATGTAATATTGTGAAGATACACAAAGCCATGAGGGACAAAGGGTCTTTAAACTCAGACATGTCCTTTGATAGCTCCACAAATCATAAATCTCAAACTAAATGGATTCTTAAAAGAAAAAAAAAACATTCTCTTGGTGTATATGTACAGTAACCACTTCCAGATATTCATTCATGAGTTGAGAGAGTAACATTGACTAAGCCCGGAGGCATGAGCTTCCCTCCAGGGCTGATACAGCTGACGAGGTCACAGCCAGGTCCACTGCTTATTACACTCATCTGGGCCCAGACAAGAGCAGGGCAATAGGGCTGAGGAATCACGGAAAAGCTACTATGCTTGGGTCCTGCTGGGTGGTATGGGACTAGTAAACAAGCAGACAGAAGAAAAATATTATGGCTGCACAAATACAAATATCGTAGATCTGTAGACTTCCACCACCTGGGTTCAAATATGTTTCACCAACCCAAATCAAAAGCAGAAACACAAAGTCCCTATTCTGCATTTTTGAAACTTCTTTTCTTCTTCTTTAAGGCACTTTGGGGAGGTCAAAATCAACCTTCACAGATTGTGATTTTTAAACAGACAATGTTCTTGTGAATTCTGTGAATTCTCATTGGATCACAATAGATCTTCGTTTTACTTTCATATTCTCTTTAACTTGGGCTCATGGTAATGGTATTTATTTTTTTAATTTCAACACAATAAATGAGTCTAATTTTACATAGAAAATTATTCTATAGGACATAACTTTTCCTTAGCTAAGATGCCACCTCAGTGGAGGAGGGGCCGAGTAACTGATTTGGGGTTCACTTCATAGTGTTTGCTGCAAATGTTGCGCAATGAAGGAACCCCTTTACAATGTGGGCCATGACAGGGGCTCGAAAAGGACATTGTGTCCCGACTCAAGCACAAGTGATGGAGAGAGCACGTGCACATGGGAGACAGAATCTTTATGTCTTCTCTAATAATTTAGATATACACTTTATTATTAAGCTATTGCAGTATAAATTTGCTAAATTAGATAAAGATCAAACCATTACTGTAATTATACGGCCCATATAAGACAATGGTTTCATGAGCAAAAGAGATAAATAATAATCATAAGAAGGAGAAATACCACAGCACGGTGGATGCGGATGTGCATGCTACACTACACATGAAAAGGCTCCACTGTGCCACAATGTCCAATGGAAATGGGACATTCTTATAATGCCAAACATCTCCATTCAGTTACATCACAGGCTGCTCACTGGCCACACGCTAATTATTCAAGGATGCCTTTTCTCATGACAAAACAATGGGCTCGAGTGTGGTTTTGTGCAGATGATATTTGTAACGGGGCAAGCTCAAAGTTTACATAAGACTTGGTGCCCCAGTTGTGCTATTGACAGAAGCCTTTCTGAACAGAAGTGGATCAACCGAGTGCATCATTGTCTAAAAATGACTTGTTCAGTCAAACAGCAAAACAAATGCAAAGTCGGAGAGGCCCTTTTACACACTATTGTTTTAACTCTTCTGCTCCAGAAAATGAAATGACCATGTGGTACTGCCCCGGGTGTGAAATATGTTATATAAGTGAGGGCAAAAGTAAATAAAAAATCCAAGTGATATAAAAATATAAAAATTACATAAATCAGAAATAGCTGGTAGAAAGCCATGCCGGGTTTGGGACAGAATCATAACTGTTATTCTGTAAATTAGGTTTAGTTGGTCAGAATGTTAAAATGTGTAATTATTAAATGAAGCTGACAATACAGTTGTGAAAAGCCGAGCAACATGAGTTCCCTTGAACTGAATTACTGTTAACACACAAACAGCATACTGCTCTCATGCACAAACAGTCCGGAAAGGCTCATAAAGAGGCAGGCGGGCCCCTCAGAAAGGGGTAGGAATCCTCCCAGCCCTGTTTACTGAGGAGAAAAGTGACACTACTTCACAGGCTCACACCAGTCCAGTTCCAACAACATAGAGTCCACACGGCTGCCCTAGGAGCACGGTTCCAAGTTTACTCAACTCTTCGGCTTCTGCAAAATGATAAACAATAACAACAATAATCTGAAACAACAAGTATTGGGTGCAATTATGCCTCTCATTTCATTTTGACAATAACAATTGCTACATTCACAGGGATAATAAAGTTGGGTGCAGGACAACTGCTTGAATAAAACCCCAAATTGGAGGCTGAAAAGAGGCTTCCTGAGGTCAATCTCACAGCTGTGGACAGGACTGATATCTGAGCCTCAAATTTATCACATATCTCCTGTGTGATGTCAGCCCTCTCTTACAGACTCATGTGGGACACTGCTTATTCAGGGCATTTACAAACAACCGGTGCATGGCTTGATTAGGCACACGGGCTTGTGGCTATTACGCCGTCTCAGCATATTCTTCCTTGTTCATAAAAGGTACTTACAACTATTTACTTCTACTACAAACAATTATAACCACTTCCTCACAAGAAAAGAGTCACTGCAAAAGTTCTATTCCATCTAAAATGTATTGAACAACAAGTTGATATAGTAATTATTTTTGACAGACCTAAATAAAATGTTAACTGTAGGCCACATTATACTATGGGGTTAATTGAGAAGCCTGGGGAGCAGCCGGACAGAGACAGATTTGGGCTCTATAATTGTATGTGTGTGGTGTAAAGCCTTTCTCTGCCACTGTGCTTACTGTTACACGAAGCTAGCGGGTCCCTGTGGTGAATCATGACCTTATCTCCACAGTGGTTGAAACTAGTTTGGAGAAATTATTCCCAGATTTTGGAATGTGTTGCTGTGAACGTATCTGTGATAATTAGTTTCTGGGCAGCACCTCAGTGAGAAGCCCAGTTCTGTAAGGCCGTACAGTAATGACAAGAAAGTGCAGTTACATCAATGTGACGGTGAATGCAATAATTTTCCCTAAAAAAATGTTGATCTATGATTTTGATACAGCATATTCTGAGACAGATGATACCAAAATATAATATACATTTTATGGTTAAGGCTTTGTAGATAAGAAATAAATTACGCTAGACAGTTTTTGCAAGCTTTACTGGTTTTGTATTTACTATTGCATGATCACAAATGTAAAAAATACACAATGGAATGCAATGTATATATGCAATACCTAAGAAAGCAATTAATTTATCTGTAAGTAAGTATAACTGTAATAATAATAATAATAATGTGTGTCACTGTCTGCATTTAGATAATTCACAGTAGTTCAAAATGCACAAGAGTTCAGCGGGATTCTAAAGTTCAATTCAATTAGAGATAACTGTCCCCGTCATCATATCACCCAAAATACAAACCAGAACAACACAACAATGATCCAAATTGCCTGTCTGTCAATTGTGAACTGACAAACTTGGATGGCTCGGAAAGGGGATAGAATAAATTCCCAACTTGTTTATGCTGTTCCAAAAATCAACTTAATACAAAAGAGGAGAAGAGGACAAAGCAATCATTTACCGTGCCCCCTCAGGCAGATAATTGCACCGATAGTGAGCACCCTATGCACACAGGGACTAAGACTGGAGACGCTCACAATTCAACGTACTAAGATCTTTTGTTGTCTCTTTCTAAGAACTGTGCTGCTGAGGCATCATTCTCCATCAGTGGAAGGGGACGATTTGTGACAGGTTAAAGCCGCAGAGCTTCTACACGGATGGAAATGTGCTCTTGACAATGTGGCTTGATGTCATAGGGGAGACCTTCACTAAGTCCTTTAATGCTATGACACCAGCCTTTATAACAACTTCTAAAGATGCATTTACTAGCTATGCATTTAATAGAACGCTTTGGTAAGCTTATGCAATACTTATTTCGTCCAGTTTCAAGCTAAACCCGGTTTATTTCACTTGTTTTACAAGCACAAATACTGCTCAGACTGTACAGTCTTTCATGGTTTACTTCTTTAATTAGTATACTTGAATACTTGAATAACTTGAGTTGTCTTGTGATGTGAAAACATGTTTTTCTTTAGTTCTGTAGATAATCTAGCCTAAGCCTAGGTTTTTGTCACAGCTGCAAGTCTCTTATTAACATGACAGCAACTTCCAACCCAAGAAGATAAAATATAAATCACAAACCAGACAGAGGTGACAAGCCAAATCAATGGACAACATGTCCCACAGATAAACCTTGTGTATGTTTGTGTTCTTGTTCATCAGAGCCAACTTTTGATCAGGAACCTCTGGGTTGTCAGAGGCCAGAGCTTGGGAATAGTCCTCTGCGAGTATAAAGGCTCAACATAAGGTTAACATGCTCCCAATGTGGTTCTCATTTCACTAGTTTGGACTCTGCATGCCATTCCCTAACTCTGTGAAGTGCAGTAACATCAAAACATGCCTGTGCCATCAAAACATCCCTTTGAACGCAATATTGCGTCAGACTGTGAGAAGTGTGCAAAACGTGCACAAAATGTTACAGAAATACATTTACATTGTGCTTTTGGCACAACATTTATTGTGCAAGAGATCAAAGGCAAAATTGTACGACCAACTAATTTGTCTCTGGGGCTAAACACCAACTGAACGCAAAACTCAGTTAACAATATAATTTATTTAACTTGGACTTTACTTCACTAAAATAGTGAAAAGTTATTGATTATTGGGGGGGGGAATGTATTCTGAATGCGGCATGAATGTCATTTAACCAAATTTGACATGCAATTTAGTCCCAGGGAATTAAATACATGGATGGAGTGGAGGACATTTGCGTTAAGCTCCATGCCACAACAATAATCATCTTTATAAGCAAGAAAACCACCCAAAGACGTCAACAAAGTGGAATGACAAAACACTGGCCGCGTACACATGACATCAATCGCATAAAGATCTGACATGGGTTTTAAACAACTCTGTGAAGTTAACAAGCTCATACTGCGTAAATGCGCGACAAAAACAACTCTTGAAGGTATAGATTTTATGGCGCATACGGTATCTGTTTGTAACCAAACGTGTTTTGGAGAAGTGTAGTCGAAACTCCACAAGGCTAGAGGTGAAGCGTGAATCTTTTATTTGCAAGCAATAAAATATAATCAACTTACTTTCTGCGCGACGCATCCCACCACGAAGAGTAGGTATGTTGTCATAAAAGCGGGCGCCCCGAGCGACGCAGCACTACTCATTTTCCACTAATTGTTCCGTTTTGGTGCGAAGTACAGTGAACCGTGTCAAGCTCCTCTTCTTCCCTCATTCACCTGAAGTATCGGGAGCGCGCTTCCATCGTTCATGCGTGAACTCGCAAACAGCCCCAGTGAACTCCTCCTATAGTTTACATTCAGCCTCCACCACAATTGCAGAGCTTAACACATGGCAAGGTTTGGGGATTGCATCTAAAAGAAAAACAAAAAAACTGCTTTTTTAAAAAAAATGCTAAATGATGTTATATGGTTTATTTTATTTTTTTGGGGGGGTTGTTTTTGGTTTTTTTTGTTTGTTTGTTTGTTTGTTTTCCACAGGAGGACGAATTCCTAGAAAACAGCAGGGGGCTGGTGATATCCTAGTCTTCATGTCTACATAACAACATTGCATTTTTGAGTAGACTACTGTTTGATTGTGCACTGCAGTGGCAAAATAAATAAATATTTTTCCTACTTTGGTGGTCATCTTGGCACGATAAAGTAAAGTTTATTTGTACCCTGGGGGATTCCCCTTCTTATCCTGTAGGCTTTGGAAAACATTTGTTGCTATTGTACAGAGAATAAGTTTAGATGCTAAAAAGACTAAATCTATAATTGTCATAACAAAAGTACCAAAAAATATAAACTTTTGTTTAAAAAAAACTCTTTTTAAACTCCAAAATTAAAGTAGCTATAGAGTCTTACTATTACTCTTAAAAAAAAAAAAAAAAAGTGTTTCACATTAAGGCACATACAGGTAGCCTACATCTTCTACTTATCAGGCTGCATCTTTTAGGCCTGTACCTCTGTGTCAGTGTAGTTCTTAATAGTTCCAGTAGATGGTGCAAGGGGCTCAGTCACCGAGATCAGATCATGAGGATCAAAAGGAGACGTATTGCTGATGTTATTTCTAGCGATAAAAATATACTTTGATAATGACCAAAAATTTAATATGAAATGGGATAAAATATGAAATATATTCAATATATCTACATATTTAATTATATAAAATATACTTTCTTTTTGGTGAACATATTCCCATCTATCCTCAGCTGAACTGTGCTGTCATTTCAACTTGCCATAGACTATTACAAATATTTTACCACATCACACTTGGAAATAAACGCAGCAGTAAGCGGAGATCATAAGGAACCCTGTGAGGAGCACGTTTCCCATCGGACAGTAAAAAGGACCGGAACACAAACAGCCACGTAGTAAAAGGCGAAGCTCGACAAAGGTGAGTTAAATTGTGTTTTAAAACGTCTAACGCGTCTGTCATGCTCGGCATTGCACATGATCACTGGAATCCGTTTCAGTAGACGCACATTATGTCTTTATTTAGGTGGTAGGACGGAGATTTGCAGGGATTTATGCGATTAAAGCTGGTAACCTAGCACGTTAAGCTAACATAGGATCATCGTAAACATTCGTAGCTAGCTGTCAAGCTAACATCACAGGGCATTAAAGTACATAAAAAAGAAACTAATGCACACTAATAATACAGTCTTCATAAATATTCTGCTCTCTACATTTACATGTGCCTACTACAATTGTGCAGTTAAGATGATAATGTTATATCATTAAAATGTTAGATTGTATCGTTCATAGTCATCACCAAATACCAATGAGATTATAAAGTGATCTTTATAGTTACTTAGGTGTGACTCATCATTACGACTGTCAACACGCAGATGTTTGTTTGCATGAGTGCTGAACACTGCAGACTAATACGACACATCAGCAGCTTTGGGCGATCTCAAATCTCGCACTGTTTCTCTTTTTAATGTTCTCAAAGGCCAAAATTAATTCGACATCGCCACGTTGCCCATAGAGTCCATTTATATAAGAAACGTACATTTGCGTTTCAAATAAATCACCACGCCCATATTCACCTCCTCTTAGTTTGTTGATGTTTTACACTTGTTTCTTTCTTATATTAAACCAGCTTTACATAAGAAGTCCAATAAAGCGGACATGCGGGTTAGCAGGTTGATCCAAAGCGCTGGAATAATTGGACACAATGAAGAAGCGTGTTTTTTTTTGTTTTTTTCCCTTTGACAGACGTCCTGCCTACAGCTGACCCACCCTCTGAGATGCCTCTGTGAGACTTTCTTTCCATAGAGTCACTGGCAGGATTTTACCAATGGAAACCATGGAAACAGTGAAGACAGACAAATATGAAGAAGTGCAACTGAAGAGCAATGTCATTTCTGAACCGCAAGCTATGGATCAGACTGAAGCTGAAGCAAAATCACAATGTATCCAACCAGAACAAGGGAAAACCCCCAATGGGAATCTGCCTAATGGTGAGTGCTTATTGCATAAGACCCTTATGTAAACATTAAGCAAATTTGTGTATGTAATCAAAATGTCAGTATTATTCTGTTTTATAGAATATATACTGTATACTATATTAAATATACTGTGTATCCTGTGTATACACTACAAAATATGCCATTTAATGTTTAACATTGTTAGCATATTAAATATCACATGGCTTTCAATCATTTTATTCCCTTAGTCGAGGGGTGGGCATTTTTTTTTTTAAATATTGTCTGATAATATTAATTGTATTTCTTTATTTAAAAATGCAGTAAATAGTATTGTTTAGACATGTTGGTAATACAAGCGTTGAAAAAGTGAGGATGCCTTACAAAAAAATGTATTTTAAAAAACACCTCTAAAATTAAAGCAATGCAGCTTTAGTCCATGTATGAGGTCAAATTATACTTAAATTATCTGAAACGGGCCGGTCAGAGTCAACCAAAGGGCAGTATATGGCCCACGAGCTGTACAATGCCCAGGTCTGCCTTAGTCTAGGGTCCTTCATCTTGTGACATTTACAAATCTTCTCACTCAAGCTGTGCAGCCGGTTTACCCAGTTGATTAGCATTTTCACTTTGACGTTTAACTTGCTTCTTATCTCTCTTCCCTCATTGTTTTCAGGTCCTGTCCGTTCAGATGCAATGCCAAATGGAGACAGACTGGCCGAGGGCTGTGATGTCCATATGAATGGACCTGTGCCTCCTACAGCTCTTCCTCAGAGTACCAGTTCCCCGATCAACACCAGTGAAGAGCCCTCTCCAGGTGTGGCCGTTTTCCCATCCATGACGCTAGAGAAGTCTGAGGGAGCTAGTACTGAGCTCACAGGTCACACGGGTGATGCACTGCAGTCACTGAGACTCAGTATGCCCATGCAGGAGACTGAATTGTGTAAGCATAAACTGTGTGAAGTAAATGTCCCTCCCTGCCCGTAATTATGCTTTAATTCCTTTCAAATTACACTAAATAGTCATTCTTTTGATAGTTGATACTTTGATGTGCTTTTCTTTTATGGATCATTTGGGATCTTTTTGCAACTAACCCCACATTTCGTTTACATTTTGGTACAATTAGTAGAATATAAATTTGTGGTTTACTTTGCTTTAAATGCATGGGTACAACATGTCTACTCATTTTACTTTAATGGCCTTTGAGTGTGGATTGAGCATGACATTTACTTGCATGTGTCATGTAATAACTATCAGTTTGTGCAAACCGTTTAGCCTGTACATGATTCTCCACAGTCAAATCCCAAGGTGTGGCAGCTCTGGTTATCTGTTGAGAGAGGGCCTCCCTTCTGAGATTTGAATATGTTTTGTTTCTGATTATTAATAGAGAAATGTCTGAGTCCTGTACAAACTGCACAAAATCCAGTACAAACATTACCATTAATGTTTGTATGGATTGTATGGATGTTCTTTACAAATACTAAAACCATAGACCATATATATAAATGGACATAGGTAACGCGCTAGCCGCCATGTGCCAAATAGGAAGTTCACCAGGAGGCTCTTCCAGCTCCTTCCAACCCTGGCTCCAATTGACTTACATTAGGATCTTATCGCCGTCTTTCTGTAATTACTGTTGTGAGCCTCGTCATTTTGGTCTTAAAATGTTCTTATTGACCCGCTCTTTTGTCTATCAAAAAAATCCTATTCATAACATAGAGCCTGTCTCCAGATTCACTCCTGTAACCATGAGCATTGCAAGCCTCATTTGAGCAGCACTTGAACGCTATGTGTGACGTCACACTCACTTTGTCCATTTCTTTTATATGGTCTATGACTAAAACTCATATTGATTAATTCTCTAACTTGCTCGTTTGTTGATTTCCTACTATAATAAATATATCAGGCAATAAGAAGCCATCACTGGAGATGGAAAATGAAGAAAAGATCCGCTATGAGGCTCGTAGACGTCTGGAGGAGCAGCTCAAACAGTACAGAGTGCAGAGACACAAGGAGAGAGTAAGTAATCAGCTAGTTTATATTATTGAATGATAAAAAAAAACCTTGCCCTATTCTAGACTAAAATTTACAGAGAAGTACTGTTATCTTTATTTTTGCTTTTGTCCTTAGTCTCGTCGCACCAATCCTAAGAACAGACCCTTCAGTACTTTAGACCCTGAGCTGATGCTGCATCCTGAAGCCCTGCCCCGGGCCAGCACTGTTGCTATGACCACAGAGTATTCTTTCCTGAGAACTAGTGTCCCCCGTGGTCCTAAATTGGGCAGCCTGGGTATCCCACCTCCCAAAGAGAAAAAGTCTAGGTCTCCTCGCCCAAATAAAATCCATTCTTTGGCTGACTATAAGACAGAAAATGATGGAGGTGGCGGGACAGTTGGTGGTGTCAAGTCGGCAGATAGTGTGGGATCACTTCAAACCAGTATTACCTCAGTGTCAACAGTGTCGGAGGTGAGCATTGTATCAGAGCGGAGCAGCAGTGAAGTAGATAGACAATTTGGTGCTTCTCCTCTGCCTGCTGATAATGCATCGGAGATTGATGGCAGTGAGTCTGGGACAAGACCAGAGAATGATGGGAATGACAGTGACAGTTCATCCTACAGCAGCGTGTCGACTAGAGGCACCTATGGCATGCTCGCAGCTGCAGTGGACAGACAACAAGGGCCCTATACGGTGGAGGGGAGGCAAATTCCTGCAGAGGCCATGGGTCAATTCCCCACACTTAAAGAGGTGCTACAAGCTGCAAGTGAAGAGCAGCATCAGTTAGAGCTGGAGCAAGATCGAGAAAGTACAGCTGAGCCACGGAGCCGCAGGGACAGCTTCTCTAGCAGGTAGACACAATATATAGAGATTGCAAACTAATATGGCCACGTCATAATCATGTTCCTATATTGCTTTTGCATACTAAATTCACTTTTATCACTTTGGTTTTATTTGGTTATTTGTAGAACTAACACAGAAACATACAGACATACAACAAATTAGTGGCATTTATTCAAATTCACATTTATTCTGTTGCAGCAATCTACACAATATATCTGTGGAAGATGTATAGTATATCAGTGCTAAATTTCATATTTTACACTTTTCAGTATTTCTGTGGAGAGCTCTGTAATGGGCCATGACGAAATGCTGCAAGTTCTAAAAGAGAAAATGAGGCTTGAGGGCCAGCTGGAGTCCTTATCATCTGAGGCCAATCAGGTATATCTGCATCTTCTATTTTGGCAGGACAAATCTGTACTCAAGAATAATGTTAACCAATTGCTAATGTGAAGTGGTCTCCTCCTTAGGCTCTCAAAGAAAAGACAGAACTCCAGGCCCAGCTTGCAACGGTTAATGCGCAATTACAAGCCAAAAGTGAGGAGGCTCAGGTCAGTCAGCAGAAGCATAGTACCCTCACTAAAGAGGTGAGCTCCTTGAAGGACAACTGCAACCAGCTGGAGAAGGCCATGGTGGAACTACAGGGACATTTAGAGGGCAAGAATGCCAATCTGGCCTCTTTGAGCAATGACCTGCAAGTGGCTGAAGACCAGTACAACAGACTGATGGGGAAAGTTGAGGAGATGCAACAAACCGTAACATCAAGAGATAGCACTGGTAGGAATTAAAAGCATTCTTTGTACACAATGTTTAACTATAATGCTTAATTATGTTTTATGCAAATTTTGCAGTTCAAGAGTTACGTCAACAGATGGGTGGTCTGCAGAGCCAACTTCAGCAGGTGCAGCTGGAGCGCAACACGTTACAGAGCCGATTGAAAACCTCTCAGGCTGAAATAGACTCACTGCAACAAGTCAGGCAGTGGTACCAACAGCAGCTTGCTATAGCCCAGGAGGCAAGAGTACGGCTGCAAAGTGAGATGGCAAACATGCAGGTAAAGTTAATGTGTTATTTAGAAATGCCTGTTTTTATATATATTTTTTAAAATAGTGTACCTGTGTATCTTGTTGTAAAGGCAGGGCAATTGACTCAATCCGGGGTGCTTGAACATCTGAAACTGGAGAATGTGACATTGTCTCACCAACTGAGTGAGACTCAGCATCGATCCATCAAAGAAAAGGAGCGCATCGCTGTTCAGCTACAGAGCATTGAGGTCTGTTGTTTAGAAAAGAGCACATTTAAAGTGCATGTACACAAACATATGAATGTTTTGCTTTTTTGTAAAGGTTGACATGCTGACCCAAGAAGCTGCATATAAGCAGATCCAGGATGCAAAGACGATGGTGGAGGACGACCTGCAGCACAAACTAGAGGAGTTTGAAGCAGAGCGAGAAGAATTACTGAAACTTGCCAACACAGCCAGCACTTTGGAAAGGGAACTAGAACAGGTATAATTTGCAACTTTTTATTACATAATATCAAGATTAATCATTAATTAATTCAAAGTATAATACTGATATTTTATTTGTAGGTGAAGCTGACTCTCTCACAGAAGGATGTGCAGCTACAGTCACTCCAGAAGGAACATCTGGAGCTGATGCGGCAGCTCACCACAACTCAGGAGAACCTACAAACCAAAGAGCAGTCCATTAACCAGCTGGAAGCCCGCTACCTGGAGCTGGAGGCACAACTGGCTGAACTGCAGACAGAGAGCAATGCAAAGGACGATAATATTCAGTTCCTCCAAAACGAGAAGATCGTTCTTGAGGTAGCACTGCAGGCAGCGCGTGCCGACAAGAGCCAGCTCGATGAAGGGGCGGAAAAACTTGGAGAAGATGTCCTTGTGGCTTCAGACATCTTGGATCAGCTTAGACAAGAAGTCCAAGTCAAAACCAACCAGGTATGAAAACAAGCCTACAGTTCCATTCATGCTTAACCATCCGAACATATAATGATCTCTGATCATTTGTAACTTATGTTTTAGATTGAAACTCTACAGCAGGAAAATAACTCTTTGAAGAAACAAGCTCAGAAATTAAAAGAGCAGTTCATGCAACAAAAGGTAACAATTTTCATCGAAGTATTATGAAATTAACAGCAATACAGTGATGCTGTGGTGTTATTGTGGGAGTTACATTGTGAAGGCTAGCCTGTCATCCCCAAAGTGATGTACTGAAAAGAGGCTTTTTGCATGCTGCAACATGCTGTCAGAAAGTGGGTGGATTTTGATGACAAGACGACAAAATGTGAACTGCTATGTTATTTATAGTTTTTCATGCAGGATTTTAATGTTGATTGAATTGTTATTGTGAATTTCGAAAGTTCTGCTAAACAATTGATGCATTTAAGAGGTCCAGCCTTACCGTTTTAACTTGTTTGTTAATCTTGTTTCTTAGTCCTCTTGTATCTGAATTGAAACTCTCCTACAAAAAATTGCAAAGCCATCACTCATTGCATGTTGAAATTTCTAGGTAATGGTTGAAGCCTACCGTCGGGACACTAGCTCCAAAGACCAGCTGATCAATGAGCTGAAGTCGACTAAGAAGCGTCTAATGTCAGAAGTGAAGGATCTCAAAGAGGAGCTGCAGGGAGTCCAGGGTGAGAAACAGAGGGCAGAGATGGAGCAGAGCCGCCTGCAGAAGGAGGTGGTCAGAGTCCAAGAGCAAATGACCACCATGGAGGCTCATCTGGTGGCTATTCAGAAAGAACGAGACGAGCTGGAAAATCAAATACAGGTATAGTTAAAAACCTTTTTAAGTCAATCTGTGTAAAAATAAAAAGTCTAAAAGTATTAATGCTTGATTTCATTGCAGTCTTTACAGCTTGATCGAAGTCAGCTTGCATCAGTGACAGAGGAAAATGAGGGCCTGAGGAAACAGGTGGAGAAGATGGAAGCTGAGGCCAAAAAGTGAGTCATGTTTTCAATACAAATGTGAGAAATTCAACACAAGCCAAAAGGAATGACTTGGACTTTGGTGAATAAGCCTGTTTAGAAATGTGTTTATATAGATTATTTCTGTTGGCTGTGGCTCCAAATGGTCACATACATTTTTCCATTTTTGATATTGTTGTTATCAGTTAACTTGTTCTTTTATAAATAGGGCCATCTCCGAGCAGAAAGTGCGCATGAAGCGACTGGGCACAGACTTGACCAGTGCACAGAAGGAGATGAAAGCCAAACACAAGGCCTATGAAAACGCAGTGGGCATCCTGAGCAGAAGACTTCAAGAAGCTCTCACAGAAAAGGAGACGACTGAGGCAGAGCTGGTCAAACTAAAAGCACAAGTTTCAGATGGAGGAAACAGTCAGGCCTTACAGGTAATTTACAAATGCCTATATAATAAGTTACATTTTGTAAGATAAATTGTAAATGTATGTCTTTCTCTCTAGGAAAAAATAGAAGCTCTCCAAGCTGAGCTAAAGGCCGTGAACAATAGCAAGTCTATGCTGGAGAAAGAGCTGCAAGAAGTGATCACCCTCACTTCTACAGAGATAGAGGAATACCAGGAAAAAGTACTTGAGTTGGAAGATGAGGTGAGTCATTTGACAACTATAGTTATGTTACTGACATATTCTGATCATTTTTACAGGTTTGACAGATGTATATTTGACTTACACTTGGGATTACATGTGTGCTTCCTTTCCTTAGCTTCAAGAGTCAAGATGCTTCAAGAAAAGGATCCGGAAATTAGAGGATGCCAACAAAAAACTAGCTTTAGAGTTGGAACATGAAAAAGGGAAATTGGCTGGATTGGCACAGTCCCATAATGCCTTGCGGGAACATTCCAACATTTTAGAAACAGCGCTAGCAAAAAGAGAAGCAGATCTAGTACAACTAAACTTACAGGTATGCCCCTTATTGTGTTTTTTATCTTTTTGATTGTATGTGATCATTTGGCCTTGTCAGTACATTGTCTTAGATAAAAAGTGTTGTAAAAGACGGTAATTATAGACTCATTGTGTTTTTTAGGTTCAAGCGGTTTTAAAACGTAAAGAGGAGGAGGATCAGCAGATGAGACAGGTGGTCCACACACTGCAGCTTGCATTGGAAAAAGAAAAATCCAAAGTGAATGATCTCAAAGAACAGGTTTGCACCCCCACACAATTGATGTTACTAAATATCTAATTTTGAAATGCATTACTTTTAAAAAAAATTAAAAATAAAAAAAATTCTAATGATAAAAAATAATAATATATATCAACAATAATATATAAATCAATCAATACTTACAAAAAAAAATCTGGTGTACTTGCTCTCCAGGTGGCAGCAGCAAAAGCAGAAGCAGCTCATAACAGAAGGCACTATAGGGCGGCCATGTTGGAACTGTCAGAGATCAAGAAGGAGCTACAGGCCAAAGAAGGTTTGGTGAAAGTCCTGCAAAATGAAGCCCAAAAATTACAGTATGTACACATTTCTATTTTGTTACTGCCTACTTTGTATTAGTTAAAGAAATTATACTTAATTACTGTCTCTATTTTTGTCAGGGCTCAGGATGAACAACACGCTCAGGAGGTTTCAAAGTTCCAGGAAGACTTGGCCGAGGCTCAGTCACAGATTCAGATTCTCCAGAAACGTCTAGATGAGGAACTGGCAAAACAACCCCTCACAAATCAAGAAGTACGCCACTTTGTACCTGGAATTTTTACAGCTAACAAGGTATATCTGTGTGTTACTATGAGTGAATATTTGTGATACATTCTTCTTTCTCAGGTTGAAGATTTAAAGTGGGAGGTGGAGCAAAAACAGAGGGAGATTGAGGCTCAGAAACAGCAAGTGGAAATGATGGAACAATGCCATCAAAGGGAGCTGGAAAATCTACAGACAGCTCTGCATGTATGTACTGTACTGTCTACTCATTATTAGTGAATGTCTGAATGCCATTAACAATTATGTATTTCTATATGAGTTTTATTTGTTTTAAAATATGCAGCCCAAACATTTGTGTCACCTTAAGCAAAAAAAATGAATGACTCAGTCAGTGTTAGTGCTCTATGCTTACAGACTTAATTCACACATATGATCATATTTCCAGGGTCTTGCAATTAAAACAAGGATTTAAAGAAAGTTTAGAAATATTATAATTTAATAATATCATTTAAATAAATAACAACCTGAATTGCAAAAATACTTCTACAAAGAGGGGCCATTGTAGCCCCAGTGATGATGCCACTTCTATATTTTGAGATCCACTGATGCTGCATACAGTTTACAGTAGAAGTGCCTGCATCTTGCTATGCTACACTTGCTATGCGTCATGTCTAACCAATAGTTGTTTTTGTGACAGAGCATAAAAGTGGAGCTTGAGACTGTTCAGGAGGATCTGACCAGTGCTAGAAAAGACAAGTTTATGCTACAGGCCAAAGTGGGAGAGCTGAGGAACAGCATGAAGACTCTGCTTCTGCAAAACCAGCAGCTCAAACAGAACCGTATTAGAAAGGTAAGACACCATTTAATACTGTGGAGTCTTGATTAATGTGTTTTTGCACCCACATACATTGTTGTATAATTAACCAAGTAATTCAACTATATTGTGGATAAAATCTCTTGTTTTGTTATGGGGAATTCAAGGAAGAGATATTCAACCAATAGTTAATAGTGATATCCTTTTGTCATTGTACCAGCGTATTGAGCTGAAGAGTGAAGGAAATCCATCTAACCCAGTGACGCCGGTCAAAATCCCAGACTGTCCTGTACCTGCTTCTCTCCTGGACGAACTACTGAAACCATCCACTTCTGTAAACAAAGAGCCGCTCAACAACCTGCACAACTGTCTACGGCAACTCAAGTAAGATTCAAATTGCTGTTATTTTAGGCATGATATATTGGCAGAGATGATCATTGTTATCACACCTGGTATTTTTAGGGAGGAGATGGACAGCCTTCAAAGACAGATGGAGGAGCACACGGTAACTGTTCACGAATCGATAAACTCATGGCCAAACAGTGAGGATGCTCAAGCTCAGCTAGAACTTCAGAAAAATGGCTCCAAATCTTCACCGCTCAGCAATATGCTGGTAGATAGTAATGATGATGCAGAACTACAACAATCCTAATAAAAAGTATTTACCTCAGGCTGAAAGAGGGAGAGTGGAGTTTTATCCACAAGGCACTTTGAGCTCTGTGTTCTCTTTACTTGCTGCCAACATTTGGCAATTTCCCATCAGCACAGGGGTGCTTTCTGACATTAATACTTTCTATACTATAGCTTTATGCTTTCTTCGCTGGTTGTTTATATTTTTGTTAAAATATTTGAGATTTATTTATTTGGAGTTTGAAATATATTTTAAGAAGACCCCTTATCACAATTCACACTAGAACACAAAATGTTTTGAGTTTCTGACTAACTGAACTGGGTTATTAAAAAGCATTTACTGACATGTAAAATTATAAATGTTCTAACCCAATTATTTTGCTCAACAAAGTTTACGTCTGAAAATTGTTCTTCCAGGTTGACTGTGCCTGTACATGAGAAATTACTCATTTATCTCTAAACTGACAACGTTTAAATGAAATGCTTAATGATACTTAATAATCTCAGTTATGTATTGAGATTGCTCCAGCATGAATTGCAGTAATCAATACCTTTAATAGCCTTAAATGCAATGTTTTGGACAAGGGTGGTGTCTGACTACTCTCTTGTTTCTGCTTATTTCCATGTACAGTTTAGAAGAGTTCATGGCAATGATCATTAATATTACTGCACATTTGTTGACGTTTAAGGACAAGGACACTGTATAATGAGACAGATATGTTACTACTACTACTACTACTACTACTACTACTACTACTACTAGTACTACTACTAGTACTACTACTACTAGTACTACTACTACTAGTACTACCACTACTACTACTACTACTGCTACAACTGTGCAATCAGGCTTTACATACATTTTCTGGTTACAATAAGTATATACTGTATTTACATTAGGCGACTCGTCAGACACACAGTTTGACGTGGGGCTGAGTTAAGGATTAAGTTAATGGTTTCCAGAAGTTAATATATAAATATGCTTTCCTTTGTATTATTGTATATTCATAATAATTGTTAATTAATGGTGTATAAAGTGTCAAAATAAGAAACTAAACAAAATTGGTTATCGATTATGATAAAATGGTTACTCAAATTGGAATTTCCTTTGATCTCAATTCAACTGTTATGCAGCCACACCCTTGCCATTTGCTTGGTAAAGAAATCTTAACCTGTATGTATTTTAAAAGGGACATTTTGCGATAGCTGAACGGGCTATTGATTAATCCATACTCTGAGCATTTTTCTTTGGACTCACACATTTGGAGTCACTGTATTTTTGGTACTATAATAACATTTGGGACATTTTTACTCTGTTCTAACTGTTGTATCTGCAGTTCCTCTCATTTGGGATTCAGTCATTCCATTGTTTTAACATTTGTGTTTGGAGATGTGACTGTATTTATCATAAAGTTGCACTATTCATCTGAAATGGCTTGTCAGTGATTCATTGTCAATAACAGCTTAGTATGTTATGAATAATAATGATACAAATGGGAGACCGTAGACAAGAGAAACTTTTAAATCTTTATGTACGGGACAAAACTCATGAGATTATTAATCTTCACAATAAAATGTAAAAATGCATTACTTGTAAAAATAAAAAATATATATAAGTTATACATGCATGCATACATACATACATACATACATACATACATACATACATACATACATACATACATACACTTACAACGTAATGACACCGTATTTTTTAGGATATTTGACTGTGACTGTGTATACTGTATGCAGAAATTATACATTGACCTAACCAAAAAGTGTATGGACTTGTGAAAGTGTTTTTAAAGGAAATAATTTTTGCTAAGGCATTTATTCGGACGGTACTGGGTCCTTTGGTCGCTGCATTTTGAAACCGTCGCGGTGTGACACCTAGCACAGCAGCAGCCGCCGGGGGAGAGTGGAGGAGGTGGAGGTAATATTTTAATCTTTTAATTGAGATTTGTTCTTTATGCAAGCACTGAGCATGGTTGAAACAATTACCAATTAATCTCATTATTAATTACGTGTATTAGAGTGTCTGGATCTACCGAAGATATGAGTAAATTAGCCTTGCTTTGCTTAGTGGCTGGCTAGCGTTATCGTTAGCATTGTAGACCGCTATTGGTAAATAATTATACATTTCTAAACTGTCACTGGGTGTATATAGGTGACTTACTCAATTTTTCCTACCTATAACCGGATGTTAAGTAACTTAGTTAATCAAATAACAAATTTAAGGTTCTTCTTCTGGGGTTGCCCAAGTACATATCGTAATGTCCAAGGTGGCCTACATGAAATAATCGTTTCAAATATCATGTGATACTTTAAAACAACCTGAAGACCGATAAATCATAAAGTTATCTTGGTGCATGTGTGCTCTGGTCTGAGACTAAATGCGAATGTTTCCTTTCGCACTGGGTTTTGTTTCCCTGAAATTGATCACTTTTGCCGGATGATGTTAGATGTTGCTTTGATGCTTCATTTAAAGTGAGTACATCTAATCTAATCTAACTGGCGGTCTTGGAGACACTCTAAACAATGTAACCGAAAAGGCACAATGTGGAAATATCAGTGGTGAACTTGGTGTATACCGATGGTGTATATCTGGCCCAACGTAATACAATTTCCTACAGTACTTGAAAGCAGCGTGTGCCCTCCCTAGAAACTGCGCATGCGCGCAGTATGTTGTAAACAATGGGGCTATTCCAGATCGAGCCGAGCTTTTTGTCTCTCCTACAGTCAATCTGTTATAAACTAACGTCAGTTTTCATTTGATCAACTTATAATGAATATAACATGTTACATGGTGAGTACAGGAACGCAATTTACCAGATGTCATCACGTACACCACGGTTTTTGTCCGCATCATCAACTCGAAGACGTATCAATTTGTTACGTTGCAGCTCGAAAACCAACCTCGATTGACATATTTGGGCGTGACAGCATGGGAATAAAAATCTTCTTACTTCAACAGTTTTATGGGGCCAAGTGGTCTCATTATAAAGCCAACACTACTTCTGTTCTGTCCTACTACACTTTCCAGGATGCAATCTTCATGCTACTGCTTTTCCTGTAACGAGTCTGCTAAAGTGAAGTGCCATTTAGCTAGCAGCTTAGCTCTGTTAGTTTGTCTCATACATACATTATAAAAGCTCTTTTAAATATAATTTCTTTCTCATGACAAACCACTATCTGTGTGTGTGAGTGCATGTTTGGGGGGTGTATTTCTCATATTTTGGGGACTAAAATCTGTACACACTTAATTTATGGGGACCTGCCTCTTTTATGGAGATTCAAGTCCCCATGAGGTAAATGATTAGGTTATTAGATCAACCGCATGATTTAAAGTTATGGATTGGGTTTATGTTAGATAAGCAGTGACTATAAAGGATTAAAATTAATGCAATAAATGTCCCCAAAAAACAGTGTGTCCTAATTTTAATCAGACTTAACATTTGTTTAATCACGTATCCTTTTCCAATATTATATCATATATCTTGTATGCGGAGGATGAAAAATAATCTTGATTTTGCTTTATCTGTTTATGTATTACTATCACTTACCTTGTGTCTTACTTTGTGCCATAGGGCTAAAGTATGGAGGCTGTTCTGAACAGGCTGAAGGGGCTGAGTGCTGATGAACTGCGAGAAGAGTTTGCTCGGGCGAACCTCAAGTGTGGCCCCATCACTGCTACAACCCGGGCCATATTTGAGAGGAAGCTAGCTCGAGCTCTTGCAGATCCAGAGACCAGTGAGTCTGATACAGGCACAGCATCAGCTGAGATCCCCAGCAATGCCACTAAACATGCCACATCTGTGCTAAGTGCCACTGCAGTGGCTACAACTACAATAAGCAGCAGCAAAAGTGAGGCTGCTCGAGAGGAGCTGGACTTTGGCTATGGTGTGGGTCTGAATCCCCCAGAAGAAGAGGAGATCTCTGTGCTGCAGAACTCAAACAACTCAAATGTCTTTCAGTCAAAGTCTCTGAGTGAAACTCCACCTCGGCCCGCACAAACATCCCCAACATGCTTTTATGGGGTATGCCCACCATGGGAGGATGTTTTAACTAGAAATGGTAAGCCCCCTTTTTTTTTTTTTTTTAAAGGACATTCAGATGCATGTCTTATACACAAGCAGACTTTCAGTATACTTTACAAAACAAAATATTAATTTACCATAGTCTAAGCTATTTCAGCAATGATGTTGCAATATTATATGAACTCTGTTGAACCTGCAACAGAAAAGGCATATGCCACATTTTGTGTTTTAATGTTTGCAAACTACATGGTAAAATTAAATTCAAAGTCCTTTCATAGTTTGTTTTTGGATCTATAGAAAGAGCACATGTGTACACAGACAAGAAAGAAGCACTTCAGGCTGTTAAGTTGATGAAGGGTGCCCGCTTTAAGGCATTTCCTAATCGTGAAGATGCTGAAAAGTTTGCAAAGGGCATTTGTGACTACTACCCTTCTCCAAGCAAATCCGCACCTTGTGTCTCACCTGTAAAACCTGGGATGACTCTTGGTAAAGGTGGGTGCCATTTAGTAGTATTATAAGACAAGTGAAAATATCCTAACTTTGAGTATTTGGTCCACAGTAGACAGCATGGAGGTTGACACCATTAATCGGGAAAAGGCCAATAGTTATAAGAGCCCTCGCACACAAGACCTGACAGCCAAATTAAGGAAGGCTGTGGAGAAGGGTGACGATGCTGCCTTTAGTGAGCTAGTCTGGAGCAACCCCCGCTATCTGATTGGTTCAGGGGATAATCCTACTATTGTGCAGGTAAAAAAACAACTAATTAAAAAATTAAGATACTTTGTTGGCTTGTGTCTGATTTATAGTTAAAAATCTATTCTGTTTTGTTTATTTAGGAGGGTTGTCGGTACAATGTAATGCATGTAGCAGCTAAGGAAAACCAGGCAGGGATCAGCCAGCTGCTCTTGGACATTTTGGAGAACCCAGAGTTCATGCGCCTTATGTACCCAGATGACCAGGATGCAATGCTACAGAAGCGTATCCGCTACATTGTAGATCTATACCTCAATACTCCTGACAAAGCTGTGAGTTATATGAGAATGCATTTTAAGATAAAATAAATTCCATGAGTTCAATTGAAAATAGACACTTTCTTTTAGGGCTTTGAAACTCCCCTTCACTTTGCCTGTAAATTTGGGTGCCCGGAGGTTGTCAATGTTCTATGTTCACACCCTGACATAGACAAAAACTGCAAAAACAAGGATGGCCAGAGACCGTGTGATGTGAGTATGGGACATGCCACATGCAGCACAAACCTGTTCTTGTTTGTACTTGTCCACTTGTAGTCGTGACCTTATCATTTGCTATTCAAATCTCTGGCCACAACTCCACATTGAGAGTTAAAATTAGATGCCCATGAGCTAATTTCTTCCCCTGTGGATTCTCAGTAATGCTCAGTGCAGAAACAGTTGTGCTTGTATTATGTCTATTAATAATAATGGATGTTTCACCTTTTCTGTAGGTTATTTGTAGCCGAAAAAATAAAACACAGGAGTTTAAACAGAAGATTATTGATTACTTGGAAGGTAATTCAACTTTATACAGATCATCAATACACATCACACAGATATTCAAAAGACCTTCACTTGAATTAACCCTGACTGACTTTTTTTTTTTTTTTTATTAGATCGCTGCTATATTCCTTTGCTGAGGGCAGCAGATAACACATCTCAGCCTATTATTGGTACGCCTTGGTCACCTGAGTCATCAGAAAGTCTCTCTTTGATCCAGCGTCACATGAGAAGTCCGATGGATCCAATGATGACTGTAACGGCCTTTGCTGGGCCACTGAGTCCCTCTAAGGCAAGTCTTTGGAAGTTAAGTGTGAGAAAACTCAAACAGCTCATTTAAGACAGTTTTGCCTTCTGCAGGCAGATGACTTCAGACGGTCTTGGAAAACACCCCCTCGAGAACGTGTTGACATCCTCAAGTCTGACCCAGAACGTGGAGCAGAGAAAGTGGGCAGGTACATCCTAACTTCCCTAAGCCTACTCCAATTACGTTTTCACTTAAATTTGTTGGTTACTAACTTTTTTTCTTTGCAGAGACCTGGCCCATGAAATGGGCCATCCCTGGGCTGAGTACTGGGACTTTCTGGACAGTTTTGTAGATTTGTCATCGGCTGAGGGTTTACGTAAACTTGAAGAATATTTGGGCAAAAAGGACTTTAGCTCTCGGGTTTATGAGGAGGCTGGAGAAAATGAGGCCTGTAATAGATTTAGGACTCCCTCTCCAGGTACAGTGCATGCATGTGTTTTACCACATCTAGGTCAGACCGTAAAGCCAACTTAAACATAAGACTTCTGTTGTGTTTGCAGGTAAACTCAAGAAGTTTTGCAATTCTATCTCAGTGGGTGCTTTTCTGGATGAAGGTGATGACATCAGCCTTGAAGAGATAAAGAATCGACAGAATGCAGCACTTACCAGCATCACCTCGTCTGCTGCGGCCAAGGATGGGCTCAAGGGTGCAGTGGGAGGCTTAGACTTTCACATCCTGCCCAGACCTGATCTGATTGAGACAGCAGCTGAGCAGGACATGCTGTGCCGCTGTGATGACGGTCTCCTGTCGCCCAGCTCTGTCTGTAAAAACGGCGCATGCTCCTCCTCCAGAGATAGGACTCATAATGGAGACAAAGTGTCCCAGCGGAGCTCCCCGTCCCCCTCTTGCCTCCTGTCCCCCGTCTCAAACCTGATGGTGGAGTTCGAGCGCATGTCGCTCCAGGAGCCTATAGACTCCTCCTCGGGCTGCAGGGAGAGGAGGAGCAGTGGAGGCAGGAGCAGAGATTCACACAGTTTCTCCTCAGCTGCAGAGCTGAGCTCTGGGCTGCACCGCCTGTGTCTCAGTCCCAAACAGGACAGTGAGGCTGTAGAAGGGCTCAGCTGGAGCGCTGAGGCAGGGGCTGAGGCAGGTGCTGAAGAGAGGCGCAGCAGTGGCAGCTCAGAGGAGTACTTTGAGGCAGAGGAGAGCTTGGATTTGCTGGGCAGGACTAGGGGGTCTTTTTCAGGGGCACGCAATTTCTGTGCAAGGTCGAAATCATGGGACCATGGAGGGAGGGACCTGAGCAGCTCTGGCTCCTCCAGCTCATCGTACAAGTCTTTAGACAACTCCCATGAATTCTTACCACGGACGCCACCACCCATAAGAAAGGGACTTTTTATTGAAGGGTAAGATGTGCACTTAATTTTATCTGTAAAGAATTTGAAACATGAACTTATTTGGTAATTTTTTTTTAAACACAAAATACTGAACATATTTTCAATTTCTTTAGAAATTCACCTACAAAGTTGGATAGTCAAGTTTTATCAGCCATTGAAGGCTTGGACATTGACCCTCAGAAGTACCCCAGCATTCATAAATGGAAGAGCACAATGCAATTATTTTCTACATCAGACATGCAGAGGTAAGCAGATGTAAAACAAAAAAAATATTGTTAGCTATTATTGAGGTCTTCATTTTGAATAGATTTGAACTGATTTGGCAGTTGAATTAATTGTAATGTATATTTAAAATATTTCCTCCCACTGCTGTGATGTATGTTGCAGGTGGCCTAGTCCCGCTGTGGTTAAACCGCGACTCAGGATGTCCCAAACCCCCGGCTCTCCAGTGAGCGGCCTGATGTCTCCAGCTCGACACGCTGCCTCACCAGACTTCAGCCCCAGCCGCTACAGCCCTGCCAATGCTAGCTACTTTCAGAGAATCCGCCTCAAGCACTTAAACGACCCATTGGTATAACTCCTGCCAACCAGTGTGGTCATGCCCTGCTTTTCCTCCAGTTACAAATTCAGCTGCACCAGTGGCTCTGACAGTTGGAGCTCACAAATCTAACAAAAATATGCACAAATGTCTTGAAGTTTTGTACTAAAGCTGATGTACTAAGTGGAATGGGAATCCTCATTGCATTGGGTTGTGATGTACTCGATATAAAAGGAAAAAAGATCTGTATGTACGGTATGGGTGTGGATGTGTTTAAGTTGACAGTAATCTTGTGACAAGTGAGGAGCACCTGTATCATAGCCTGAGTCAACTGTTTGAATATTGTGGTAAAAAGGAACACTCCCCAAAGTAAGTCACTAAAATTTTAGTGTGAAGTCCTCAAGAGGTTTCTGACACTGATGCATCTTTTAAAAAAATCTAATGTTAATATTTAAAAATATTTTTTGTATGTTGGTCAGTAGCACAAAATGTTTTATATAAGTGGTGTAAAACCGACTGCCATTTTTTAAGTTCTCCTCAGTTCAGAAATTGCCTTAATTTTCTGAGATGGGTCACGTCTCATCAGTTTGACACAAACACTTGGAGGTGACCAGTGATCGGATCTGTGGCAGTAGATTATGGCAAACCTCAAAAACAGACTGAGCTCTTCCATGTTTTTATTTTGTTATTCAATAAATGTGTACATTTCCATTTTTTCTCAGTGGACATGTTGACTTTTGTTTTCTGCCACTACTGATGGCCTTAGACGTGCAATTCCTTCTCCTTTATTTATTGGTTAAGAGCCCAAAACATACACTGAACATGGTACATTAACATTTTAAGTTTTGTGGAAAACCTTTAAACTTCCAAAATGTTAACACTGTTCTAATTACCACATTATCTAACATGAAATTTCAAGAACCATTTAAAATGGTCACTTTTTTGTCAATATGAGTTTTTGCTGAAATTGCCTTAAATACATTTAGTGTCTATACAGGTTAATAGTACTTCTGGTACTGAACGAATTATAGTAGTCATTTAAGTTGAGTTGTTTTTAAATTGTTAAAATCGAATTGACTAGAATAAATTTTTTATTAGCTTTATGATTTGCTTTTTTCAATACAACCATGAATGGGGCTAGTTAGGACAAAAAACTATGAAATATCCAGTTTTACACTTTGGTCAGGTTACAAAACGGCTGTTCTGAATGTAAATTTGTTGTGAACTAAACTTTTATCTGAGAGCTCTAACCTTCACTCAAATGATTGTAACGTCAACCTTGTGCTCTCACAGTCAATTTTATTCTGGTCTATGAATGTTCATGAATGTGGAAAATGCACCTAAAAATGTCAAACATGCTTCTTGTGCTTTTATCATTTTGTGCTTTATTAAAGGGTAACTCATGGTGTATTCTTTCTGTATGTCTGGACATCATTTGCTTTCAACTGATTAATAAAACATCACTCCTACTTTACTCTGGTGCTTGTGTTGTTTTAATACAAAAAAATCAACAATGTCCATTTAATTTTAATACACAATAAGTACACAAATTTGTCACACCTCATGTAAACCAAGGTTTGTTTTTTGCAATACCAAGCCAAGTTTTGGTTCTCTTAAAAAAATCTGTAAAAACTACATTCAAGAGGACAGCTTTTTTTTTTTAAAACTTTGCTGGCATCATATGGCACATGACCACCACAAGAGTTATGGTTTTAAATTACAAAATAATTAATTTTCAAGACACTTATGGAGAAAACTGATTAAAACATCAGGTCCGAGTGAGTTTGTCTGGGGGCATGAACCCTGAGTCTCCTAGAGTCCGCAGGGCCACTCTTCCGCTAGGACGAATAGTCAGCCACGTTATACTGCCATTGTTCAGGCCCATCCGCAGCCAGCCCTCTGGAGGAAACTGGAGAGCTCTGAGATGACAAAAGAAGGCAGCATTTGAATTCACTTTATATAGGTTAGACATGAATTACCGTTAAATGTTGTAGTTAAAGGGTTCATTCTCCATAAGAAACAAATCAGAGAGTAGAAAAAGCAACTAAGAAACACATGGAAGCGCATTGTCTTTGGTCACTGAACGCTTCCCATAAGAACTTCCTAATATATCAAGCTAAAAAAGTGGTAGAAAGAAATTTAATCTTTGCTTTAACTTGCATAAAGCTCAAATATCCTAAAAGGGGCTGTACAGGGAGAGTGGGGTGTCCTGGGAGATGGTGATAGATAACTTGGAGCACTATTTTGATTAAATAAAATGATGCATACCACATCCAAACATCTGCAATCTACTGTGTTCTGTTCTGAAGATATGCTATTATCTTTTCTGTACCCCTTATTTTTGTCAGATGTATCTGCTCTCCCCCATGTTTGAAATGAAAGGAAAAGGTTAATAAAAAGAAAAAAGAACTCACATTAACTTAAGAAACACTAGTTTAATAGACGCTAAACATTTCTGAACCTGTGTAGTACTCCAGCTACATCTAGACAAATGTTTCTTTTTTTTTCAGTTTTTATCTCATTAAGAAACACTAGTTTAATAGACGCTAAAAATTTCTGAACCTTGTCTAGACAAATGTTTCTATGATTATACCTCATTTGTGAACTACTTTAGTAACTTGAGGCCCCAGAGGTAAGCCCATTTTAAATATCTAGACATACTTTAGATTTATGGTACTGGAAATACCAAATATTCTAGAGTGGTCCTTGGTCTAAAAGGTGTTACAACCTCTGGATCAGACCACACAGGCCGACTGGTTCCCACCTGTGAATTTTTGTTCTACTATTGATAGATATGGACCACTACAGACAGGTGAGGAAATATCTTTTGTGTAATCTTGTAATCCATGGACATACACATTTATCTGAAGGCAGCGGGCCACACAAACCTGCACACAAAATAGCGGATGACATTGGCATGACACACAATGATCTCATAGCTGTCCTCTTTCTGCTTGGGGTCAGCGCGGTGGATATAGCGGCGAAAGGCAGCCTCAATGCGAGCTCCATCTTCGTGGTACTGCTGGAGGACGGCACAGAAGATGAAAGCCAAATAAAGGGTTTCTCTTTGAACCCCAGACAGTATAGAGACAAAACGTGAAGCAAGTATGGCAACAAAGGTGAGTGCTTGAAAATGCCTCCAAATTGTGACTATAAAAACGCAGGTTCTCTTCAAGGAATGTAAAGATGCACTATGTAACTTTTCTGGCTTGTTTCCACTGAGACGATTGCATTGCCAGGAATATTCCAATGTAAAGCGTTAAACTTATGCCCATGAGCACAAGCAGGTGACACCATCAGGATAAGGTTGAGGTCAAATCTGCGAGAGCTTGAAAGAGTTACACATGTTTTACAGTTTTTTTTGTTTGTTTTTTTTACTACAAAAAACAAATAAACTAACCTAAAATGCTTTTCAATCTATTTTCAGTCCCCTCAAACTGATTTAATAAAAGTTAAGGCAGCCACACACTACAGGATTTTTCGATCGATTTTTAAATGTGCCACAAAAGCGCAAACCGCAGACACAAGGAGAATCTTATGAGAATTTAAATGTCCAGTGGCAAAGACTGCAGCTGCAGATATGACTGCGGACCACAGGATATAAAGTTGTGAGCGCGATTACGTCAGTAGTTTACTGTCTACAATAAAACCTCTTGCTTTGAGTATTGAAAAGATAAGAGCATTTTTAGTTTAGATACAAGTCAGAACTATGTTATTATTTGTGAAATGTTGTCCAATACTTCAGATACATGATTTTAAGGCATAAAAGACTGGCAGTAAAATACACTGGACGTAGAGTCCCTATCGCTAATCTGCTACTTCACCTCGGTGTGTGCCCTGCGTGATCGTAAACAGATTTTTTACTTTCATAGAACACTTTAAACTGTATTAATAGCGCGGTTTTGTGGACTAGATGCAATTATTTGTGGAGGACAATTTGTACGTAGAATGTGTATAAGTCTGCCCCTGATGCTGTTTTATTGGCTGTTAAGGTAGCTTTACTGATGTTTGGTGGTTACGATCTGATACTGACACCACAGACGAGAAGTGCAGCAGCTTCACACACAAAGACACACAGTCTTGTCACACCTCCCTGAACTCAGCTAGAAGAAATTGCAGCCAAAATCCAGCAAATTCTTCTGAAGTCTGTAGTGAACTTTAGACGGGTTTAAAGTCACACGATGGATACGATCCAATCTCTATAGAGACCCCTCCACCAGAAAAGTTACATTGTGCACCTTTAAGGTTTAGCAATAACAAACTAGCTGAATATGTAACATTTTCAAATTCAAAGCTGAGTAGAGCCTTGGATATTTCTGGCCTGACCTCCTTTGAGAAGTGTCATTGGGGTGTATTCAGCTAATCTCTCTGCTCTTCATTAAGAGGAAATGATTTGTTATTTGTGTTGTGACTCATTATGGTGTGCAACAACTAAAGGTTTTTATGTTATAAATTAATAAATCCAATATAATAACATTTTCAGCAATATCCTAGATGGTGTCATGACATTTGCTTAAGCATCTTTGGAAGCAAACACACAGTAATGTAAATCCCTGCGTGTCATAGTGTAATGTTCTCACCACAGCATCAGGTTTCCAGTGTGTGACAGGGGGAACTGGCTCAATAGGTGCTCCCTCTCTTAATAAATCACAGCTCACCAAGCCCACTCCTATAAACATAACAGAAAAGAAAGGAATTTTACCCCCTTCTAATCATGTGTGACTGATAACATGGATATTTTAGGGGTCCAGACCTGGAAGATGTTTGCTTATTATGTTGGCGGTTTCAGTTGCTCTTGTCATACTTGAGTGAATCAAAAGATCATATTTCAGTCCTAGTGCTGCCAGTCGCTGCCCTGTTAGCTCAGCCTGTTCACGACCTTGAAAACAATATACAAAAAAATATATTAAGGACAGTACTTAAATATTAGAATTGCAATGTGAAATCAAACATTAAGAGGGCTGGGTATTTTTAAGAAGTTGGCAATACTACAGATGCCTCAATACATAGGCCCAATATCGTCACCTAAGTCACTTTTTGCCTAAATTTACTTTGCCATAATTTCAATTTTGGGGGGAGTTTTTTGTGTTTCCTGAAAAACCTGAAAAAATGACTTATGCGATTATTTTAGGAAGGTGTCGATATGTTTTTCGATACAGTGCCCTTTCAGTTCAATATTATTAGATACAATATATTTCAAAACGATTCAATACGGTAAAAAACTAAGGCTAAACCATGGCTGTGATACTGAAAGTCTTTAATAAACCACTAAGTTTGAACAAATATCAAAAACACACATTTTACTCATTAAAAAAATAAAATGTATTGCATAAATTCCTTTCTTCAAACAAGCAAAACAATTATAGCTATTTCACAATATTAATTTAGTAAAATATACCAAAAATACCTTGGCAATATCTTGATAAAGCTCATGATATTGATACGGCATCGTTATTTCAATATTTTGCACACTCCAAGTAACCAGTACAGGTATTTGTGCAGTCATAATTATATATATAAAAGTTGCAGGTAGGTAATTGTAGCTCTTCCCTCTGATATGTCCATTTAACAGCCTCACCTAAAGGAGTGAGAAACCTCTCCTTGTCAGTGACACCGCTCAGGTTGTACTGGGAGTGCCTGATGAGAAGAATGTTGCGTGTAGCTTTAGGTTTGCTATTTTCCTGCTCCGAGCTGGGGTCTTCTGTCACACTCTCTTTCTTTCTCCCATTGATCAGCGAAGATGGGTCTCTCCTGCACAAGGTTACGGAAGACAGGAGATTAAAGATGGCTTTGTCTCAGACGGTTAAGGGGAGGAGAAGAAAACTAGGTCATGTTGGTTTAAGGGCTGAAGTATGAGTCTTGGCACCGTACATAAGAGACGATTCTGTTGTCAATCTGTATGCAATTGACCCGAAATTAGATTATCTAGCAACTTTAATTATTTAGAATATCATTACCACATTCATTTATACATACCGTACATACAGTCTCCATGTAAGAATGTAAAGATGTCATATATTAAAATAATCTAGACGTAAATAATAAGTCATTCATGTTAAAGAATCATTGTGTAAATTTTCTGCCACCTGCTTTTCTCCATGTAAATGTTATTGTATTTTCTAAAATGCTTTACAGTGTGGCATTAAACCTTTCTATCATCATGGAGACAAAAGCAGGCCAAGTTACTGGTCAGATCTGTGGAGAGGCAACACCACTTAAAATTAGAATATTTGTTTTTCAAGGTATTTTGAACAATAAAACCACCTGTAATTGAATAAATGTAAAGTAGTTCTGTTGAATGTCGTACTGCGGAACCTTCGAAGCAAGTGAAAAAGGAAGAAGGGAAATAATAAAGTGACGGACCAGCAACCGAAAAGTTACAGGGTGCAGCTTTAATCACCACATAGTCTCACTATAAATAAACTGCAGTACAAATAATATCTAAACATCAGTGTAGAGTGATCTAATGGTGCAAGAGACACACTTATCCCAGTTGGAATCCCAGGCATGCCCGGAGGGAGCAGGCGTGTGGCTGGAGGGAGTCCACGCCGGCTGCGCAGCTTTAATCACGGTGAAGCTCGACCAGCGGCTCGTCCCATCCCCCGGTTGTCCTCCTCCAAAATACCCGTGAGAGTCCGCGGCGGCGGCGGCGACAACGAGCGCGGCGGACCCTCCGGCCAAGCCACACAGAAGTTTCACAGTCCGCCTGTATGCCATAGGGAACGCGAGGAGACGCTACGGCGAGCTAATTAGCCACACGATTAAACAAATATTATGCACAAACAGTACGAAATATCTGATGCCTTTCTTCCTACAGTCTGTTGATAAAATTTCGGAATAAAGTTCGCAAAATCACTCCAGGATACGCGTAAAGATCAACTACTGAGATGCGTAACTAAAAATACATCCTCTGTGCACAAGCGGCTAATCTGAGCTACTTCCTACAAACATTACGGTGGCCGATAGGGGACAAAAGCGCGAATTTTTCCGAATATGAACACTTGGCGGCGCTCCAGACCATCCTACATATTGCACGCTTCAGGATCAGTTCAGCCCATCATTTTATTAGGTATTTTAAAGGTGTATCTTGTAATTTTTTTTCTCGTTGAAGCCAAGGCTGCCATTGCTTTGTCTGAAATGCCCCACAGTATGGCATTAACTTATGGTATTAACTTATCTGTCTTGCTTTAATAACTCTTACCTGGTCATGCAGAACCACACGGTTTTACAGAACTTCACAAAGACGAACAAAATGTAGAAAAGACTGGCTCATCAGGCAATTCAATTAAAGATGATAAAACTCCACAGAAGCGACTTGTAACTTGGCCACGTGGCAAGACCTGCGTGTTTCCATGGAGACAGACATGATGAATGCTTTATCGTGGAACCTTCCAGGCAACGCATTAATATTTCCATTGAACCCTCCACCAAAAACAAACACATTTAAATAAAACAAATAATGAAGAATATAAATTTAATACATGCAATGCAAAGTTTTTAGGCATAAAAACTAAGTGCATTGTAGAAAAAAACAAACAAACATAAAGCTAT
>JACN01083929.1:0-24302 GCA_000787155.1 Scartelaos histophorus | reverse complement strand
TCTTGGTCATCCCAATGTAGAAGACCATACACAATACATACCAAGACCAAAACATAATATATTGTCTAATTCTGTTTCTTCAATGGCTTCAAACGGCTATTTTCTGATCTGTTTATAATGGCGTTTCCTCATCAAAAACATAGCTGGATTTGTGTTCACACATTTAGACTCAAACCCTGCATATTTAGAATATAAAAGACTCCATTGGTAACACAGGAAGTGCTCATCTGTGTTTTTAAAGTCCACATTTGGATCATTTCACTCCCGGTATCTCTACAGACAAAAAGGTAGAGCTGTAAACTACTGCTTCATGACCTCGTATGATGGAACAGAGCATTTTGAGCTTTGGAGATGAAGACAAAGTAATAATAAAGGATTACTCGGGCGCGTGGGAATGAAACACACATGAAAACACAACTCCAGGTATGTTTTGAGAAGGTAACAACATTATAACATAACTAAAAACTCACAAGAGTCAATTTTGCATCATATAGAACCTTTAAATAATTATAGCTTCTGTGATCTAAATTGAAATTGCAATTTATTGTGCATCGTTTAGTGATTATTGCATATCAAGTTAGATTATTTGTGAACAAGCAAGTCTCATCTTCAGTGTTAAACAGATGGTCACGGTTCTTAAGTTAGAATGATACAACTGTCATTTCCACGTCTGTACTGAGCGCTGTCGGAGAAGCAGCATCAAATTCCTCCCTCTGTTTTGATTTCACACTTCTATCACAACCGGGAGCACATGTTTTCCATCTTGTCCGCTCATAAACCACTTTTATAACATGCATTTCTTATAGCAGATCTTTGGTGTAAGCTATAGGGGTAAAATAAATGACGGGGCGAAGCTTCGGAGGACGAGAGTGTTTGGACAAAAACAACCGTAGCTAAGAGCGTTCCCAACTGGCAGTCGGAGCATAATATTTTCCTCTGGCTGCTAGTTTAGTTTCCTTTCTCTTTTCAGAAGGACGGCCTTATGGTTTGGAGGAAGTGAGGTCACGGGGCTGTGGGGTTTATTCATCACAAAGGGCTGATGGATGAGGGGTGTTTTGGGAGAGAAGGTCAGGAAAAGGCCTTTGACTTCAGTTTTAAAGACATCTCAGTTGAACGACAATAAAAAATGTAGTAAAAATAGAAATTAAATGTAAGTAAAGTTTAGATTAAGAAAAAAACCCCCACAAAATAATTGAAAAACACAAGATCCTGTCGCTGTGTCACTAACTGCTGTCAGATTTTTTCAGTTTCAACTTAAAGTATTATAATGATGGTTATGATACAATCTGCAAAGCTTGTTAGTTATTATGCATTATTAAGTTATTATTATACCACTAAAAACATGCACTAAAGAGTTGCATCAAGGGCCAGTGCTTTCCAGACAAATGGTTTTATATTGCGGGTTCGATCCCCGGGTCGCCCGGGCCTTTCTGTGTGGAGTTTGCATGTTTCCTCCCCTTGTCTGGATGGGTTTCCCCCATCACCCAAAAACATGCAACACCCTATGAACAGGGACCATTGGCCATCAGTTCCTCCCTCCTGTGGGCTCACCACCTGCAGAGGGGTTCATAGGGTGTGGGTCTGGTGCATAGAGTAATGGGCAGCGTGCTGCCCCCGCGACCGCCGGATTAACACCTGCAGAGGGGTTCATAGGGTGTGGGTCTGGTGCATAGAGTAATGGGCAGCGTGCTGCCCCCGCGACCCAGCCGGATTAAGCGGGAGAAGATGGATGGATGGATGGATGGGTTTTATATTGCACTATTTTCTGGTCTGTTATAATGTTGTTTCCACATCAAAAAATTGCCGTTTTGTTTCATTCACTCATGTTTAACACACAAATCTGCATATTTAGGCTGAGTACACTCTGTTCCATACACCTTTACTAGAATAATTTGGATAATTTCATAACTGGACTGCCAATAAACTGCTGAACAAAAGGTAAAATGTAGCGGTTAACTCGAAAACTACTGCTTCAAGCTAATTTTGAGCTTTGGAGATGCAATACTTACTTAAACATGTGTGAAAGAAACAATACACAGGAGATAACAACATTCTAACATTGCTTAAAGCTCACAAGAATCCATTTGTGCAATACAGACATCGGATGCCTTAGGAAAAACAATAAAATGATTTAAATAATGAACACAAATAATTAAAATGCATGAGGACTAATGAAGAGGGGCAGGAAAATATACTAACACTAATATTGTGCCTGCTATGGTGTCCCACTCTCATTATGCTTCATTTATAAGTAAAGTGTAATCCTGTCTTACATAAGCATGCTAGTTACTTCTCCTGTCTGTTTAATTCCCTTTTGAGACCAATCATTTTGTTTTGTCAATGTTGATGCAGCAGCAGATGAAAGCACTCACGGCTCTGGCTCGCCTTACATTTCCTATTGACTGCAGATCAGTAGAGTTGATTAAATATGGGCCTCCCTGTAGGTCGTGTCTTTAATTAAGGAGCAGAAGGCACCAGGCTGAGCAGGTGGAAATGCCAGCTCCCGTGGCACTGACGCCGACCTGCCACGGAGAGCTGCTAATTGTCTGCACTGATGTTGGAGAAACAGCTGACGCCAAACTCTGATTAGGAGCAGGGAAGAGCTGTGTTAGCGCTTTGTTATGATGAATGATGTGAGTGTTGTCCATAGACGGTCTTCAGGACATACTAATGTGAAAATGTGCTGCTTTAGAAGGAAAAATAATCCTAGCTGTGTAGGCCTGTCACAACAACAAAGTACTAAGCGTGATCTATGTAGGGTAGTGTACTGCGTCACAATAGTAATACATACTTAATGTCACTGATGGTAATCTGAAAGTTATCAGCTACCATCATGATTAGATTGTGAAAGCCCCTTTTGTGTAATAAAGGATATTTAAAATGTCACATTAAATTACTACACAGTCTATTATTACACAGTCGTTTGTTTCATTCACACATGTAAATGTCATATTTGTCTCTCGACATCTCCAAAGATCAGAATGTTCTGTTCCACCTTGTGATGTCATGAATAAGGTTTTTTGGTTTTTTTTTTAAACAATTTTTTGACAAAGATAAAGCCGCTTGAGGTCATTCTGAGGGTTTTATTTCAGACAAAATAGGGTTTTCTTATTGAAGTTTTCATTGATGACCAAATTAGTTTTTGACATTATTTAATATCATCACCTTCCTAAAATAATCACCTAAGTCACTTTTTTGCCTACGTTTATTTAGGCAAAAAAAATGCCATCATTTCAATTTTGGGGGAAGTTTTTTGTGTTTCCTGAAAAAACTGAAAAAATTACATATGCGATTATTTTAGGAAGGTGTTGATATATTAATATAATTAATTTGACTTTTTTCAGACATACTACAATCTCAGCTTAACCTGAGTGTTTTAGCATATTTTCTGTTGGATTTACATAGACCTGACTTTATTTCATTTATTTGTAGTGTTTTGTGATTCATGTTTATGCAAAGCTCCTTCTGCTCTGCCGTATCTTTACATTTTAAGGACTAATGATTTGGAGCAAAACTGTGGAAGTCACAATTAAAGTAACTTCAGAGCACAGCCCAACTTTAAAGACCCTTGTAAATATCGTGGCGCTGTAGTTTCCAGAGCAGGACAGTGGCATGTTGAGGAGCTGCCACATTCCCCGGTGACAAGGCGCTAACTCAGTGGTGAGAATGAACCTCTCCACGTTTCCATTACCTCAGGCCTCACACAGTTGATCAGATCTTTTATTCTGTACAGTCCTGCCTGGATATCGGTTCCTTATTTGGGTTTTTTGCAGAATGTTTCTAAAAACCTGTTACTTCTTTAGCTCTAGTGCTTACAACGTTTCTTTGGAACGGCCCTGATGGGTTTAAAATGAGCTTCGTCAGATTTGTTATGTCCATTATCCACTCATAATCTTCACTGGATCTTTTGCTGAACTTTCTTGGAACAGTCTGTCAAAAAGTTCAGTTTTTCACAGTCTATTAAATGCAGTAAACAATAATATAATGATCTAGGCCTGTAACTTAAATTTAATATTTAACTTTAATATTCAGGATTCAACTTTTTAGCTTGTTTAATTTAATCTGTCACTAATTTCTCAAATGTTGTTAGGCTGATGTTGCTCTTCATCTGCTTTTTTATTTCTGTGTTATACTGCCATCTTCTGACAACAATTTAAAATGAAATCATCTGTGTGTTGGTCTCCTCTAGAGATGCCAAGTGTAATTGATTAATCAGTAATTGAATGAATTGCTCCATAAAATCAAAAGAACTTAAAATGATAAACCTCCTGACAATTTTAGTGACTCATATATTAGAGGACTAAGTGTTTCACTGGTCAAGGTGTGAATAATCGATCATAATTTTAAAACCATGTTCCTCTTCATACTAAAATGTGATATTGTGACACTCCCGCTGTAGTTAAATCTATGTACTTTTGTGTCTCTGCAGGAGTTGGCCAAACAGATACAGGAAGAGGAAGAAGAGAGGATCAGGAGAACCAGAGAAGGTACAATATCGAAACATCTACATTAATTTTATTTATTTTTTATTTATTGGTTTATTAGGACAGTGCACAATTACATTAAGCACAGTGGTGTTTGTACCAGAGTGTAGCTCAGAGCTAATTTCCATCTGTAGTCCTGGGAAGGGGAGACGACACAATCACAAAACAACTGTACAATATACAAATATACAATACAATAAATATTTACAAGTTAAAAGTGCAGTGTATAATGTAATGTAATGTAATGTTGTAACACTGTTAGTTTGGTCATATGTGTTTGGTTGAGAATGAATAATCACTCTAAAAACAGAGCACTGATACAAAAACTAGTATCAAAACTCGACTGCAGAATTGATATTTGTAAGTGCATGTTGCTGTTGGAAAATGCTAAATAGCTTTGACTATAATATTATGCATGACATACGTTAACAGCTGGAACTACAACAGGAAAGCTGATTTGTGCTAAGTCAGGTCTTTATGCTCAGACTTAAATCTGACATTTACTTTAACTTGAGTAACAGAGCCTCAGCCAGAGCCTATAGTTAAATATCAGCTGCAAAGTGTCAATACTACACCAAAAAATATACCTCAACTCTTTTTCTTTGTGTCTTTATAGCAGACAACAAATGCTTGGTTAGTATTTGTTGAATCAGCTGTTGTACTAACTCAGAATGTTTGCACTAACACTAACAGCCTCGGCCCCCTGCTCTTGTTTTGCATGTTCGGCTCGACTGTAGCCAGCAGCAGTGGTTCTGAGGAGCAGTACTCTTCCTTCTCCAGCAGAGGGCAGCGTTCTACCTCTGACTACAGCTCCTCACAGTTTAACAGTCCTCGGGCTGGATCCCCCAGGGGGCACAGAACAAATGCACGTTTACGGTCAAGTGAAGGACATTCGTTTAGAGATCCAAGAGAGCGATTTTTGAGTGAAGAATCGGACGAATCGGATACCGTTTTCTCCGAACGTTCTTGTGTCAGGTCCAAAACGGTGCCTTCTCAACGCCAACGCCAGCTACGAGACAGGAAATCTAGAAGTGTAATGTCTCATAAAAGCTTTGCTGAACACTGTAATGACTATGAAAGGGAGCACTTAGATGAAGACGGTTATGAAAATGGTTTTGATGAACGGAGCAGAACATGGCATCACGTTGTAGAAAGGGATTTTAGACAAGAACGTGATGGTTGGCATAGAAACCAGGATCTACAGACTGAGCTGGAAGAGGTGAGGGAAAGGAGATGTAAGCGAACTGAACCAGTGAGGCTTCCAGACAGGCGTAGACAAAGTTTTCGGGAGGCAGCCAAAACATGGGCGTACAAGGACAATCCCGATAAACACGTGAGGTTTCGCGATGAATCCGCGAAATCAAACAGGTCTCAGGACGGGCGCCGAGAAGTGTGGGAGATGTTGGGGCAGGTGCTCAGAGAGAGGGGGGTTCCGGTAAGGATGGGCGACAACGGGGCGCCTCTTCAAATAGGAGCGTCTCAAAGGTGGAAGAGGAGAGACAGCCACAGTCTTTACGGGAGCGAAGCGTCCTGCGGTGACACCCAACCACATCACAGGGCTTTTCAAAGGGCCGTCACAGCGAGACACAGTTTCCATGGAGATATCGGCGGGAGGAGATGCAAAAGCTTCAACCAGGATCAAACCCAAGGCCAGCACTGTGAACCTGTGCAGCCGGACAGAGAAATCAGAAGGAGAGAATCGAATCTGAGCAGGGAAAGACAAGGAAGTAGAAGATGGAAGGAGCAAAAATATGTAAGGAATGATGAAAGCAATGGAAAAGAATACAGGATCACAAGGACTACGAGTGAGAGGAGGCCAGTACACAACAATGTACACAGGAGTGCAGAGGAGGAGCAACCGGATAGGAGAGCCCCAAACAGGAGCCAAAGCCTGAGAAGCAGCAGGGCACTGAGGTCCAGACACATGTCCCCCGCAGGTAACAGGCGGAACTGCAGCCACCTCTCATCTACAAATGGGAGCCTCTTCTCTGTGTGAAACTACTCCTTTTAATCAGCATCTGATCCTCTGAATGGTCTCTAGTGGTGCTCTGGGGCTTTTACTGCAGTGGAAATGTTTCTGTTTCATAAATCTAATTCAAATGGACTTGAAAAGACTGTTCAGTGTGCTTTCATTTCCTGTTTCAATATGAAACCAATCAAATGAAGTGGCGCATCCTCTTACAATGAATGTGATTCTAAACTATTAACTGTTGTTTCTGGACTTTTTTTTTCTCCCAAGTGTGTGGTTATGGGCTTCCTTATTCTATTGTAGTATTATGTTGTCATTCCTGCCTTGTCTCACTTGGGTTGTGTTTTTGCTCAGAGCGAGACCGGACAAGCCTGGAGCTGGGGGAACTGCAGCAGGTCCTTCATGATGAGGAACTGGCCCGAAAACTTCAGGAGGAAGAAGAGGGAGTGCTGAGCAGGGCAAGCATTTTGATGTATTTTTATATAACCTATAAACAATAAGCAACACTTGTTTAAATAGACCACATTTATTTATTATTTTGTAGGATGTATTTAGTGTATTTTTATTTAGAAATTCCAGTGTTCAGATTGCATTTATATGTGTAAGAAGTATTATCCATTGATATAATTTTAAAACATGTTCCTGGTATTTAATTCTACCTGGAACATTCCAGGTAGAGCATATTATAGACATATCAAAGACACATCAGGTGACAGACCCCCAAAAAAAAGTTAAATAGTGCACGTTTAAGCTACTACACTGAACAAAAATATAAACACCCCATGTCAAATACTGAAGACGCATGAATCGAGCCGCCCTGAATGAGTATATACTGTCTTGTGCTTGTACACAATGAATATTTTTTTTTATTTGTGCCACATTCAAGTCGGTCTCTGACATTGAGCATTTGCTTAGTGATGCAGTGAATCCACTCAGTACATGTGTGTGGGATAAACAAAAGCAGCTAAAACAGAATGATTAGTACTCAGGCACTCCTCATAGTGGGGACAATAAAAGGCCACCCCAAAATGTCCAATTTTGTCAGAAGTAGTCATGCCTCACATGTCTGGAGTCGTGGAGAACGTGCCATTGCCATGATGCTGGATGCAGGGACGTCCACCCGAGCGGTCGCTGCACAGCTGAATGTTCACTGCTTTGGATTGGCCTGCACATTCACCGGACGTGTCACCCATAGAGCATCTTTGGGATGTTCTGGATCGATGTGTCTGTGATCGTGTTCCAGTTCCGGGGAATGTGCGACAGCTCTGTGTGGTCCTCCAGGAAGAGTGGAATAATTCCCCACAGGCCCCATAGACGACCTCATCCAGTCCAGACGAAGACACACAAGATATTGAAAAGTGAATTTCTCTGGTAATAAAAGCTCAAAACCGTGACATGGGGCGTTTATATTTTTGTTCAGTGTGTGTAATCAGTTGAAAGTTCTCACAGTGCACAGTAGAACATGACGACTATATCATGAGTAGGACTGTGCGATTTAATATTCTGATACTCTGATACTCTGCTGCAAACCACATGCCATCAGTCTGAGGAATCTCTTAGCCTTCTTAATTAAGTGCTGTTCATTCCCACAGAACCCCGGGCCTACACCTCATGGAGACTTCAAAGTTGCCCAAGTTGCACAAGATGAGGTATAGTACAAATACAAGAGATTTTATGTTAATCCCGGGTGATTTTTGTATTGTCAAACCATTAATTTCTTGGCTGCCTCTCTAGGAAATTGCACGTTACATGCAGAAGCAGGAAATAAAATCAAAGCACCGATCTCGTGAGCTCGAAGGGCCTGTTTCATGGAGAGAACACAGAGCTATGATGCGTCAGCATGACAGAAGGACAAGAGAGGTAATCAATTACTACTAATATGATGTGCAAAAGGGTGTGTGTTTAGTAATAGCTTGTGTTTGGGCTCACGGTGACATATTGTTATTGTTATTGTTATTGTTATTGATATAGTAAAGTACGTAAAGTACCTAAAGTACCCAGGTCAAGTCGAGTTCAAGGCTGTGTTTCTTAAAATAACATACAAATAAATATTGTTATTTATTTATAAGTTATTTTGCTGTTGCAATGTTGTATGCCATAATTGTTATTCCAAGAAAATACTTGCATTGCAACAAAAAAAAAAGTTCTTTACCTGACTGAAACTTTGAGCTGAACATTTTTTTAATATTTTCCTCATTATCCTACATTAGGCTTAGGTCTTGATTGGTGATCACAGTTTGGTTCTTATTATTAATGAATGTATGTATACATTTTCAGTTTTAACTGTACTATACAAAAAAGTCTCAGTAATATCATTATCGTAAAACAAAACATAATGATCAAATATTGCATGTGGTGCAGCCCTGTGTATACAGTATGTCTTACAAACACAAGTTTATTTATTTGACATTAATTCAGTTAATTCTTCAGTTGATTCTTAACGGATTTGAAGGCACAGACAAAAGTAGCAACTGATTGAAGATATTTCACTTTGAAAATACACTTAGTTTAATGGTTTATGCTGTAATCATGAACGTTTTGAAAAATTATTACAAAACCTCCGCTCTTGGTAACAGTAGTTGGGTTTTGGAGGAAAGAGTTGACCACACATTTACTGTAAAGATCTGCTGTTCATTTCAAGGAAATTTGATCAACTCTGATAGAATTATTTACCACTCAAATACACAAACCATGATGCGTGAACTGCTCAAGATAGTGACATGGGGGTGTTAAAACCTGTCACTGATTTACTCTGATAACTTTGCATATGTTCTTTGAGACACTGTTGTATTGTCCCTGCTAATGTTTATTAACAGAACTGCACGTCTGCCATAGGGAAGTTATGAGCCGCTGAGGAAATTTATTATTGAGGATATTGGTTCATGTCCAAAGAGGAAAACATTAACATCAGTAAACAAGTCCTCTTACACATTAGTGTAATTATTTTGTGCAGATATGTTGGCATTGTGTCTTTTGTTTTGTTTTGTTTGTTTAGCAAATTTTTACTAAACGTGTCTCAGGTTTATATGAGAAACTGGTCAAATGATTAAAGTGGGATTTCAAATGGAGCTGCAGTACCTGGAGGACTGAAGGGCAGAGTGAGGATGGGTGGTGTCTGGGAGGAAAAGGATAGTGTGATCTGTCCAGGTGTTTGTAATCTGAAACACATGACCTGAAATCAGGGCAGTCATGTGGCGTGTCATGTAGTACTTGAAACTGCAGTACACTTGACTATTAAAACACAGTTTAGTGCAAAAAGGGGTTAATTTTAATGTTTAATTCAATTTGAAACTGAACATTTTCATAGAGATATAATGCTCATATATATATATTACTTTGACTGTGTTAACGTAGGTCCCTCGAGAAAGACTCGATTCTGAGGGTCTCCCTTCCCCCTCTGAGGACTGCTCCCCCGAGGACCAGCCCCACAGCCCAGTCTCCACATTGCAGTCAGTCTTTTTGCTTTATACACCATGAGACTGTCTTCCTGTTTAGAATATGTGGTATTTTCAAGAAAGAAGTATCTAAAAATACCTAATTATTAGTTACAACAAGGCCTGTTATCCTGCCATATTTATTAACAATTTCCAAATTGCAATTAACAATTCTAAGTTATTATTAATGAATTCATTTTCACATTAAATCACAACACGCTATGCACATAATGCTAAGATTGGGTGAGACAAATACTAACAATTGGTTTCATTATTTATGAAATTTCCTTTTTAAAACAATTATTTTGAAACTACACTACAATCAATACAGAAATTGACTATTGCTCCTTATCATTGAGCCGTCATTATATTTTGAGAATATGAAAACAATCACTACTTGATCAAGCTAAAAATCTGCATATTAACAACAGTAATTTCTTTTGTCCTTAAATCTATTCATATTAAACATATTAAACACCACAAGCTCTGAGATACTGTGATAAAATCTGAAAACTGGCCAAAATGCTGACTTAAAAATTTTATCTTTCAGAAATGCTTCACAGATCAGAAACATTGCAGAGGAGTTGGATCCAACGTTTCAGGTTCGGAAGCCGGGCACAGAGAGCCTGCGGGGAGCACAAACCGGTAATGCACAAAACTTTTTACAGTAAACAATGGAAGGGAGATGTCGGAATACTACATTTATCTGTTAGGAGTTTGAGAAAAAGAGTCACTATTCCCATTCTTGAAGGATGTGACTACTTTTACATAATCAAACCTCCTGATAAAGTGAAGAGAAACATTACTGTATTGCTTTACTTAGGATGTTCCACAGTATGACATTGTTGGCAGTAAAACATCCAGAGAGATGAGCACTTATTCTGACCTTAATTTGACACAAGGTCTGTACATTTAGGGCTACATTAATTTTGCTTCTAAAACTGTAGCACTTCCAAAGGTATTGTGTCCTGAATAATCACAATTCTCAATTAACCAAATAATCTAGACAATCTTCTTACAGTAACATTCAGATATGTGTCCTGTGGGTCAAATGCAGAGGACACATTCTCATGGGGACAGTGAAGTATACATTCGATGACCTTGTCTTTTTTTACAGGTTCCTGCTGTGGCCCATTTCCAGTTCAGCAGTCAGGTTTTCAGGAAGAGCCCACTTTTATCCCACCCACAAAAAGACAAGTGGAGAAATCTGTTCGACCTAAGTCCAAAGAGAAGAGGGAAAACTGCAAACAACAATAAATATTTGACACTGAATGCAGAAACGTCCAAATCAAAAATGAGCTGTTAGCACTTTAGGAACAAACGACATCATCTGTGTATTAGTCAATGCATGATCATGAGTCAAGGGAAACCTACACTAAGCCATGTAGGCCAAGTATTGTTTGATATCATGTTTATTTAAGCATGTTCAGTATATTTGTTGCATTTATGTTGGCTTTTTAAGTCCTATTTTGTAATGGAAATGATCCATTGATCCATTTATATATGTATTTTGTTTGGGTGTTGCCCATGAATGACTGTAGTGTCATCTATGCATTTTTCAAGAACTGAATGATATTAAATATGAATATTTAAATGCCGACAATCAAATGAAGTATTTGAACTTTGTCATATGACTAATATAGCATCAGTACAAACCAGCTGTGTCATTAACTGGAAGTTTGACTCATCAAATCAACATTCAACAACGACTCATTAAAAAAGCCATTGCTTTGTAAGCAGTGACTCATGTTGGCAGGAGTCCACTGTCATTTATAATGTGGGGTTTTAATATTTAATGTTCTACCTGAGAAATGTTGCCCTGATGTTATTGTCAAAACAGTTTAGTGTTTCATACATGATGGCATGGATTTGTACATTTTATATGAAGTGTGCCCCTGCTTTATCTTTATTTCAATCAAATAAACTGATAAAATAGTGTGTGTCTTTAAGTCAAGGACACACCCTCAATTATATTTTTATTTGATTACTACTTTCTACAATGTCTATACACACAGAAGACATCATACATGAAAGAAGGGCTATAAAATTGGCTAACAAATAGTGAATTAACACCACCCTTTGCTTTGATAGTGCTACAAACCTTTGACCTTCTCTCAGTAATCTTCATGAGAAAAGGTACGAAGGTGATAAATGGTTTCACGTCACAGGCGTAAGCATAGTCAAGGTCAAGAAATGCCAAAATGCAAACCATGTTTCAAAGCAAAGCGTGGCCCTGACTCTTAAAAAATAGTCATCTGTAATCTGATACTGTGTTTTCAATATTCCACATTTGTGTTTATTCATAATTTTGATGGTTTAAAAAGACTCAACAATGCAAAGAATCTTGGAACTAACTGACATCCTCCCTGTTTGTGGCGAGCATTAACCACACTGCTACTCACGCATCACACACACTCAATATGTGTACAAAAACAGTATAAAAATATCATTTATTGTAAAACAGTATATTTGTGACCACCTAAAGGAGAACAACCATTATCATAACAATATGTAAACAACATTGAAAACAGTAAATGTGACATGAAAGTAAAAAGTCCAGTGTGTAACATTTGGTTAAAGTTTCTTAATTCACAGTAAATGTCAAAGTGGAGGTACCTTAACAGGTGCCTCGTCGCTGGTGACTCAGTCTTGGTGACACATTTTGGAAAAACAAGAGTGGGCTGTACGTGTTTTAATTCCATTCTTATAAAAACAATGAGCCTTCTCATGTCCTGAGACTTGTCCCTGATACAAGGAATCAATAAATGACTCATGAGGAATGCTGGGATATGTGCTTAAGTTCAGTCTCACCCTACGATACACATTGTAACAGTTTTTATAAGATGAGTAATCCTTTATATGCATATCATAAATTACCATATAGGGATGTCCCTACTCTGGACTATGTTTTGCATAGGGTTACAACTTGTTGAAGGAAAAATATATTTTGGTCGATGTAGCGTGGGCTTGAGTGAAATAAGCTCTGTACTGTACTCCCACTTTCAACATTGCATCTAAGCCTTATGAGGTCATATTGTCACATCAACAGCCTTGCTTGGCTCCAGTTTGGCGGAGAAAATGGTATTCCCCTCCTGTTATCATCTGTATAAATGCTTCATTCAGCTCCCATCCCACCTGACCTGACCTGGTTATTTAACACCGAGATAAAGAAGGTGGAGGAAAAATGATTTGCTATAAGTCAAAAACAATCCTACGATCTTATTTACACAGAAATAATCTAATCTTGAGGAATTTTCGTTTCTTATCCTTATAAACCCCAAAACAGTAGATCTTTGTCAAGGGAGAAGTGACTCAGCACTGCTTCCCTGTTCCTGCTCAGCTTCATGAAAACTGCATTCAATAGCGATTAAAGTGGCTGGATCATCTGTAAAATAATAATAATAATATATACATAAATTAAAAATGTAATCACACAGTATTACAGTAGAAATATCTATCCATACACGGTAGATAGTGTGAAGTTACACATTCATTTCAGGTATCAGAGTACATAAAATAGACAAAATTGTAAAAACAAAACAAAATGTCTCTGCCAAAGCACTGGTCTTAAATTACAATGACACAATGCCTAAAGGCCAATGCATCAGAGTGGCTCTTCTTTCACTGTAGTGTTGTCATGACATGAATTTCAAACTCGATTTTGATACCAAGAAATAGACTCGATACTTAATCCCAATTCTGATACGAAGATGATCATTTCTTTATTCAGATCATTTATTTCTTTATTTGGACAATGGGTCTGTAATACTTTATTTATATTACAGTTTATAGTGTTTATATCACGTTTATAGCCACGTCTCTATATGTGCTCTTATACTTCTGCAGCTCAAGATCATTCTTAAGTTACAGGTTCATTTCTGGTTTCATCACCTGGACTAGAGTAACCAATGCAAATCTTAGTTCTAGGATGCATGCTCTATCCATTGCATTTCAGAACTTTGATGGTTGGTTATTATGTGATTATATTATTCAAAATGACTAAAAATGTGGCTGCAACTTTTTTTTTAAATTGGATTTGTTTTTAATTATTATAGGTCTGTGAATATGACATTTTTACTACTATTAAACAACTTTAAGCTAAAATTTTCATAGGCTATTTACAAGGAAAATGTTTGGGGTTTTTCATGTAAAACAATACATTTTCCAATTTCTTTTTGATGTAATTACTGTTTTTTTCTGAGTTGTAGCTCTCTCAGCATGGCATTTTTGGAGCCCTTTCATAGCCCAGATTACAATTATTTTAGTAAAAAAATGATAATTGATCAACTGCCCTACTTCCTAATTTGCATTAAATGTTGGCTGCATTGGATACACTTAATACAAAACCATTTGTACCTGTTGGGATTCTGGTTATAGTGGATTTTGTGACCGGCTTCTCTGGCTTCTCTGGTTTCGTTGGCTTCTTATAGACTTGTGCTAATGCCATGATGATTACTACAACGATAAGAGTAGGAACTGCCACACCAAAGACTGTGAACAGTATTGCGGACAGACCTTCTGTGGATTCAGCTGCAGGTGGATCTGCAAGAACATTTGCAAGAATTTATTTTCAATTTATGGCACTGTGTGTAATTGTCTTTTATCTTTTCTTTTTTCAAAATTCTAACCTTTTTTCTGAACAGCCACTGGCTCTGAGATATTCCTACATTTAACGTCATTGGACGCATCTCCTTCCTCAAAGATTTGGTTGGCTGGACACCTAAGAAGAAACATATTTATGCTGATTAAATGCAGTTTAATTATAAACTAGGGGTAAAAAGCTCATTTTAATTCTAATGTAAGAAAATGAGTTTAGTGATGCCGACCTTGTCCATGGTTTACACTTCTGGTGAATCTGGTCATTGTAGGTTTGAGGTGGGCACGGCCTGCACAAACCTGCACACACACACAATGGATTTAATACATAGAAATAATAAAGGACTTGTTACAATTTGGGAAGAGACAAAAGAATATGAAGAGATTCAATCAGAATCACTGCATTGCTGTGTTGTCATGATACTAACATTTCAAACTTGATTTCTTATATTTGCTCTGAAAACTCACGAAATGTCCAACCAGTGTGACAACCCTACAACATTTAAAAATAAAAATGTGTCCAAATTGTAACCATGTGTTATTTATGTATGAAGAAAACAGTTGTGTGATAATTAGATTTTAGGATTTGTTTTAGAAAAGTTCAAACATTTGAACCATCCCATTTATGTACTGGACCTATAAACGGTTATAGTGATGTTGTCTTACGGTCAGGGGCTGGTTCTTGTCCTTTTCCACACTCCTCTATACAGAAGGAGCACTGCTGATTTCCACATAAGAAGCCTTCTTTACAGCCACATACTGTGTCTTTGGAAATGGTGCATTTATCCACCGTCACCTGGGGGTCTGCAGAGGAGATTTAAGTCACAAACATCACAAAATCTCCATATTTCTGAGCATCATCGTCGTCAAAATACTGTACCTATGCACTGGGTACAGCGGTGGCACCTCTCCGCTGTGGTGGAGGTTGTAAATGTCCTTGGTTTACATTGTTTGCACAGGTCTTTAAGTTCAGAACCACACTTTGATGCAAAATGGTATCCTACAAAAAAACATCACCTGATCATCATATCCCAACAAGAGATTGAGCAGTTTTATTATAGGTGTAACTTTTCTGGTTGGAGATCCCCACCTGCAGTCTCCACAGAGATGTGAGGGCTTTATACGGCATTATGCTCATTCAGTTAGAGACATTTTTATTGTTAGAAAGAAGATGTGAGAGGGCTCATTATCCACTGCTCAGTGGTAAACTGCTGAACATTTCAGATCAAGCATTAATATCTCCATGGAGACAAGTAGGAGGCAAGACCTTCTAGCAGAAAGTTACAAAGTGCACATTTAATACCAATTGTAGATTCAGTAAGCTATTAGAAGCAGCCTTTAAATATGTTCAAAGGTACATCTAATCTATGTTACGGAAATCTAAATAATCAGAAATCTAAAAATACAATGTTTATTCTCACAATTCAAACTTTCTCTCCACAAAAATATGTCATGCCAAGTTTAAGTATTTGATAATACAATCTGAAACAATGAAGCAAACCATAAACATGTATTAGTGGTCTTAGCTAAAACCACTGAAACTGTTTGTACGGTTTCTATAGGAAAACCCGACTGGAAGAGTGCCCTACATCTAACCACAATTCTCACAGTGTTTCTGTCGGCTGAATGTGAGCTGAATAAGGGAGATCTTATCCCTGCAGCTTGATTTTATCTGAAGACATACACACAAAGCATTACGTCGACATCTTGGTCAGCATCATTATGTCTTCCAAGAGCAGAAGTCTAACAATGATGTCATCTGATTATTCAGATTTTTGTATTTTTTGTAGTTTCGAAATGACCTTTTTGTAATTATTTGGTTAATTATTTGGTTTTAATCAACAGTGCTCAAATAATTCCCATTCCCATACACAGTTGTTCTAAATTTCACTCACTCAAAGTATCAAGAAAGTAAATAGTAATAACTATTTTAACACACAGCTTTTAAAATGCCTTCAACTTCTTATCACAAAACATATTATTTCATTGATTTAGTATTCCTAATATGGACTCTTATTACCTGGCTCACAGGCAGTACAGCAGACCTGGTCATTCTTCTTCTCCCAGTTCCTGCACCCATGTTCATCAGGACCACAGTGTGAGACTTGCACAAGCAGGCACAGACTCATAAGTATCGGTACCACAAGCATTCTGCCTCTCTCGTACTCTCCCCCAAAAAATAAAAATAAAAGTATTATCCTCTTAGAACAGCTGTGACGAGGCTTGAGCTCAGCACATGTGAATGGAAAATTGTGTTTAGAGAAAAGTAAGTCACAGGTTTTTGTAACTATGGAGTGGGCGGGAGTAAAACACGCCCACACGCTTTCTTATCACACTATAGGCAAAATGAGGGGCAGATAATATGAACTTTGTTAACATTAAACAGTATCTAAAAAGTATATATTGAGTTTTAGGGTCTAGTAGTCACAAATAAAAATGATTTGATTCAATATTTGTGAATTTATCTTTTAGATATTTCATGGCAAAATACACTGTTACACAATGTTATACAATGTAATGTTGTAGAAAAAAAATGTCTGAAATCTGAAAAACTATAGGATTTCTTTCATCATTTCATCATTTCATCAGATCATTTTCAATACCTTTTAATACTTAAAAGGTGCACTATGCAGCTCTGTGGGTGGGGTTATGTCACATGCTTTTATTCCATACTGTAAACCATTCCAAAGCAATAGCATCTCCATAAACAAAAGCATTTGACAAACCCTCCACCAGAAAAGTTACACAATGTACCTTTAATATTGAATATGAAAATTAAATAGTATAGTTTTATAAAGAATTTTAAAGGTTTCCTGGTTTGTCAGGGAGTTTCTGATATAATGAGTATCATTTAACAATCTCCTTCGGTTTAAGCTTGTCTGAGCCTGTCTTAAGTCTTATATTACAAACAGTTTAACAGTAAACAAAGACAAACTAACTAAGCTACACAGACATTATTACTTCTGGCAGCAAATATTAATAATCCCAAGATACATCTGAGTCACAGTCAGGCACCTACCATGTGAAATGTCATGCAGGAAAAAATGGGAAAAAGAAACAAAACAAACTAGTTTGTTACCAAAATGAAACTGGAAGCCCATATTATCCCCTCTGATGTATTCTGAAAATCTCTTCTTACAGTAATAGCTGGGGAATTCGGTAGTGTTCATAAATGATATAAGTTTAGTCAGCTCTGTGGATAACTGAAATTCTCTCTTTTTCTTTCATTTTAGACACTATCAAATGTCAACATTATTACAGCTAACACCTTTAACAAAGAGCAAAGTTACATAGTGTGGCTTTAAGCCGCACTATGTAATGAATATTAATGCTTAGAATATTCCCCAGTATGGTATTTCACTTATCAATCTCCACAGCGACATACAAATACAGATTTGATATATAGGCAATTTTTCAAGATATTTTGAGCAAATAAAATAAGTTTAATTGAGAAAAAAACTAAATATATTTTGTTCAGTTAAAGTGTATAAGTTTCATATGATAGTGTAGTAATTTCCTGTCAAATCAATTATCCTAATGCAATGTTACACAGAATTACACAGTAATTCAAATATACTACACAGTGAACTTTGTAATATAACAAATTTGCCTTTGACCTTCTGTTCTATGTATGATGTCAGTCAACCTACACACACACGTAAAAAACACCTCCCACTTGTGGCCTTAATCCTCCCCCAGCTCTGGTATACTTGCAGGTACCCCGATTACATACTACGTACGAAGTGGAAATGTGTCTATGTACACTCTTTGTGCTGGTAAATGCATGTAGGTAGACCACACTCAAAATACAACCATGTTAATTATGGCAGTGTCTTATGAATTTGCGTAAAGGTGGAACACCCAATCAGAGCTCTCCGGGGCTGCCTTGCTGTGGAGGAGGGGTGGGAGTGTCTATTACGCTGTGCTGACATCACTTCCTTCCTGATAACTGCTGCAGTAAATCGAGGGCGGTGTGGGGTCAAGTGCAAACTCAGGGGTCTTACAAGACATTTTAGTGACAATGCATTGGTCTAGGCGACAACCCACAGGGAAAGTACAGCCTCGGAAGTTCCACAGTAGGTGAGTATAAGTCACTGTGCGTGCCTTGTGTGGTTACAGTTTAACTATGCACCCCAACGAGTCTTCAAATATAACAAGAGATTAATGTAAAAAAAATAACACCAAAAATAATGACAGCAATAAGTTCCGTTTACTTCAGTGTGGAGTCCTTCATTTGTCAGATGTAGCTTACATCTCTGTCTGCTCTTTGGGTTAAGAATAAATAAAATTCACATTCTTAGACCAGTGCCAACTGTATTTGAACATATATATTTTATTTTTTATATATAATAAATTTCTATGTACAATTTCTTTTCTTTCGTTAGAAACAAAACAGGATTGATTGCAAACAGTGTTTGTACTAAAAAGAGGGACAGACAAATGGGAAAGTTTTTTCAGCATTATTACAATTGACATTTTATAGCTGGGGTTTGCCAGTATTTGGCAAAGGAGTTTTTAATGTCAGACCAGGAATTTCCTTGAATTAATGTACAATGAAAAGTGAAAAATTCTAGCCAGCCTTCAATATAACAGATACGTGCCCCACCCTTTGGGGCATTAGGCTTAAGTGGCACTTTTCAGGGCTCAGAGTAAACAGTTCTGTCTACACTTTGAGCTAATGTTAAACTATTGTTAACTGTTTGCAATCTGTACAAAGGTATTTCCACTTGTGTGGACAATGGAGCAATGTTACATTCAACACATCACAGGAGGACAGAGAGGACACTGCACCTCAATCATGATTGTCTGTGTCTGTCAGACAAAGTTTGACACATTAATGAAACATGTTACATAAATAATATTACAAAATCATCCAGTGTATGGATCCTTCCAATATTGGCAATAGGAACAACCTCCTCAAATAATACTTTCAGCAAAATCATTAGTTTCTTGTCATTAAAGCAGTAGAGACAGTCATGCAATAAGCAGCCAACAGCAGCTATGGCCCTGAGGCCTGTGTCAGGGCCCACAGATCCACAGACTGTGGACTCGATGTGAGTCGTTGGCACGTCGAACTCACCTCAAAGTAAAAACACAGTTTGTCTTTAGCACAACATGCTAAACCATCAGTCAAACAGGGCCAGCTCTGAGCCTTAGGAGAGCTTGTGTTACAGTAAGTGCCGCTGATTCGGAGCTTAAAGGACTGAACAGAAACATGAGCTGAATACACTCCACTAAAACACTGCATCTGTAAAGGACCACACGTGACACCACTCAGCTCCACAACTGTACACAGGACTTAGGCCGGCTCAGACCAGGAGTGAGGAAGGCTGGTCTGGCGGCCCATCGTCCTTCGCTTCGAGAGGGATGCAGACTGTTGCTTTGTGCTCTGTGTTTAAAGGCACCTTCCTGTCACATGATCCGGTCACATGATGTCCACAAAGAACTCACACGGGTTTCCCATGGCATGCTGAAAGGACTGTCGGCTGGCGGTGAGTTCAGGAGGGACAGAGGCGAGCTCTCGGCCCGGTGGAGCTCCGGGGGGGGTGCCACTGCCCGTGGGTTTGGGGGCGAGGCGTGCCAGACAGTATGGAGGGGGTAAGCCCGGGGGGCCATAAGAGGAGGCGTGGCTCCTGTCACTGTGAGCACAAGAGCCTGGCCCTGGCTTGGTGAAAGGGCCGTGACTGTGTGTGAAGGATGGATGGCTGCGATGTGATTGGCTGTTGGAGCGAACGTGGCTGTGTTGGCTCAGCTGACTGGCAGAACGGTCGGGACGCCCCCCTCTGTGAGCTGCAGGGGTCTCAGATTCACTGCACTTCTCCTGAGGAGAGGAGCGTCGGCCTTTGCCTGCACTTGGGTTGGAACCACTGCTACGGCTTCCTGCAGCAAAGAAACAATGGAAATGTCAGAAATACTCGCCTATATTTGCCATTAAAATGGAACACAATAATTAAGTAAAGATAAGAACAAAATAATAAATTATAGCAATTATTTCATTGGTAACCCCTGCCTAAAACCTATAAACCTGATTTTGGCTTTGAAATTATAATATATAATAATATATAGTGAAATGTACTGACTTCTTAGGTCAAAACACATGTTCTAAGTATTCACAGAGAAGGCAGAATACATATTAAAATGGTATACCCTGAGCACACGGTATGAGGACACACCAAAATCAAAATAAGGCATTTATAACTTTCCCTAGAGTGGTGCATGTCCACCCCCTGTCTGTGAAAGATAGTACTGCAGTGATCTGCACAATCAAGTGAAAGCCCAGGTGGACGAGGCAACATGTGTATAATAGACTTGAACCAAGAAAGACAAATGAAACAAATGCATTGGACCAATGGAGGAAAATTTAAAAAAAGAATGACAGGAAAATACAGAGATGGACAGATAGTGAGTCGGATTAATGCAGGACAGAGAGAAGCAGAGGGGGTTAGCAGCTTACCGGATCCCCCAGTGTCCTGGGTCTACCTCCTCCTTCAGTCTACCGTTGCCCAGCATAAACAGAGGAACAACAGAATTACACACACCTCCTAGCCCTACAGTTCAGCCTAAATGTGGCACATGCTCATTGATTTGAACACACTCAGACCAGTGCAAAATTATAAATACATTCAAATGATATCAATATGTTGTAGGAAAGTGAAAAGATAAACAATGACTGAAAACAGGTGGAAATACAGGACGATGGAGGAGACAGATGGAGACATGTAACTTACCACCATCTGTTTTTCTGGTCCTGACACATTATAATCAGCACCACATGAGTTTTCCCTCATACTATCACTTAACTATCATTTGAAATCATGCAGAAGCAACAGAAAACCTCAAAGCAACAGTGGAAAAATGATGAAATGCTATAGTTTAGAGTTTAATTTCAGCAATGCCAGTCCTTCACTACTGCAAGATGCAAAGTAAGACTACTATAATATGAAAATCCAACCAGGTTTTGATTTGAGTTCAGATAGAATGAGTCAACCTTAAAGCTGACTTCAAAGCGACAGAGGAGATGTCATGCTACACACTGTCACAGTAAAAAGAGAATAGCTCTTACCCTCACTATGCTGACTGCCGGCACTGCCGCTGTGGAAGCTATGGCAAGGGTCTGAGTATCCAGGAGGAAAGCTAGGGGGCGCCGAAGGGAAGGGGGGGTAAGGGAAGGGTTGTCCGCCCAGGGGCCAGGGGTTAGTGGTGGGAGGAAGTGGTGCTATGGTGTCCTGCTCCGAGCCTCCTCCACTGGATCCCTCGTTCAGATTGAGGGACGCCATGTCTGCAGATAAACAAATCAAACAATCAGAAATAGCACTGAACAAATCTGATAAAACTATATATAAAATGTTGTTGTGTGAAATGCATTTATGTGACAGTCAGGTCAGTTAGAACTGCCAAAAAGGGATTTATAATAATTATAAGAATTAATTCAGATGCTTGTTGTTACCAAAATCTTAAAGAATATTGTACAGTAAGCGAAAAAAGTAAAACACAGACAAAAAGTGCTTGGCCAAAGGATAGAGTTAGAGATGTTATCTGTAATTACAATTGTTATGTGAAAATCATATTTTTTGTCATATTAACATTAAAAGACCTTAAATAGATACAATTTGCTTGATAATTTGCTGTACTAAAAAAGTTAAAAGAATAAGAAAGACTTACTCTGGCAGAGGTCACCAAATGTGTAGTAGCACTGCTCTGAAAAGGTGATCTTGTTGACCGTGTGCCTCAGGTAGCCATGTTTGAGCAGGCTGCTGGCGTATTTCCTTGCATCACGACGATCCTTGAATCCATCAACTCTGGAGTAAAGCCAGTCCACCACGTCCGCACCTGACAGCAAAATGTTCACAAATTACATGGTGACAAAAACTACACATACACTGTACAAGCCTGTGCTTCTGAAGGCTTGAAGGGTGAAGGTTACTCTAATACACCTGCTGAATATGCTCTAAATTGAGAAGATACAGAGAATTTATTGCCATTGCCAAGTTTTCATGTTGTTAATAGAATGTTGCATGTTAGATGTTTTCATTAACAGTAATATCACATTAACAATAGTAATTATAATTGATTTCTTCGTAAAGAAGTGTGTTAACATATAACAATAACAAAAAAATATTAACTTCATTAATAATATTTAATTTTCTGTAAAAAAAAATAATAATCTAAAAACAACCAACATCAAAGCTTGTGTTTGACACATTTTATTCATACTGCATCTGAAAGCACTGCTTTATTAAAATCTGTTACTCAAGTTAGACTTAATCTGATCTTTTTTATCTTTATTTTAACAGATCTGAGAAAAAGGAACTGACCTTGTTGGAACAACAAAGGGTGAGGTGACTTGTGCTCTTTAACAAGTTTCTCACACATAAAATTACTGTCACTAACAGCACCAGCATTAACAGTTTTTTCAGTTTGTCACCCTCACCAGTTTTGTTAGAAATCAAACCCTTAAACAGGACCATGAGAGCTGCATGGATCACCTGCTCCTGAAAATGTCTAGTTTTAATCTATTTTGAGATCTTAAAACATTTTGTCTGTGTTTGCTAATGTGTGCATTACTACTCAACATTCTGCCATTAGAGAAACATGTAGAACTCCCCCAGCATGATGCCACGGCAAAGTATCAGTAAGTACATACCTTGAAATAGCTTATTTATTACAAAATGACCATGAAAATAAACCTATAACAGAGTTTACACGATGATACTCTCAACCTCATGCATATAGCAGTAATTACAATGAAATAATTCTCATAAGTGTCTAGTTATGTATCATGGTTCCATTCTGTGGTTAAGAGCAGCACGTTTACAGTTACATTGAGTAAGTTATAGCAAAGATGCGAGCGATATAGCCCCACAGCACAGCACTTCTCACCGATGACAGCGTTTGCGATGGTGATCTTCAACCACATCCTGTCGCGGATTTCCAGACCAGAGTCGGGCAACTGCATCACCTTGACAATTGTTGCCATGTCGGTTTTACTTACAGACAGAGGCAAGTCATCGAATTCTGGATATTAAAGAAAAAATGTACATTAAAAAAGAAGAGTGCAGTATAGAAAAAAACATTTCAGTCACAGTCACATCAGCAAAACAAAAACATTTTCAGACTGGATTTAAACATTCTCAAAGTAATATCTTCAGCAAGTCTGCTCTATATTTTAGCTTAAATGGAAACTGAAATGAGAAACTACACATTTTTCCAAGACATGTATTATTATTACAATGAATTGTGTTGATACTTAAATATAACAATTTAATATAAGAGTAATTTAATTTATTTTCTTTGTAAGTTCAGTTAAAATGTCAGAAAAATATGTCAAAAATCTTAAGAAATAGGGCTGTTCTGCATGATAGTAAATCCAAAATGTGATAGCAAAGACTAAAACATGGCAAGATTATAACGAAATGAATAGGACTGTGATTAAAATTAAGTTGTCTAAAAAATCTTAACTTTCAAGCTAAATAAAGTGAAAATAAAAATGGCCAAAAAGCTAGAAAATACCAAACTAATCAAATATTTATAGTTGGCGGTACCATAGTGTGGGAATGGTCCTGTCAAAGCTGTCGTATGGGAAATCCAGGCTGCAGGGTCGATGGGCCTTACAGGTTCGGCTAAAGATGAGAACAAAGACATACTTGAATTTGTTTTACAATGATTACAATAATAACTTCATTAAATTTAATTTGGAACATCTTCATAGGGGCCAGTCCATTCTCACCACGTGGTATTGTAAAGTAACTCCTTGGAGATGGGTCCCAACATTTGGCAACAGTAAGACTAATAGGACTGAAAAAAAAAAAAAGATAATAT
>JACN01073676.1:0-12148 GCA_000787155.1 Scartelaos histophorus | reverse complement strand
CTACACTCCAGAGTCCACCCATGTCCTATACTCTCTGCTTTACTTTACATATAAAGAATTGCTTAGCCTTTATAAGTTAAGCTAATGCATGTTTTTGCAGAAGTGGGTGCAGCTCTGTGATTGGTTGTATGAGTTTTGGAGTGACCTCTCTGCTGTCAAAGGTATGGCCATAAATCCCACTCCAAGTCTTACCTTTTATGTGAGTTCATATTGTCGAACTGTTCTTCCACCTCAGCCTGTCAGTGGTTGGTTCTCTACTTTAAGCCCTGAGATCTACACTCCAGAGTCCACCCATGTCCTATACTCTCTGCTTTACTTTACATATAAAGAATTGCTTAGCCTTTATAAGTTAAGCTAATGCACGTTTTTGCAGAAGTGGGTGCAGCTCTGTGATTGGTTGTATGAGTTTTGGAGTGACCTCTCTGCTGTCAAAGGTATGGCCATAAATCCCACTCCAAGTCTTACCTTCATATTGTCGGTTCATATTGTCGAACTGTTCTTCCACCTCAGCCTGTCAGTGGTTGGTTCTACTTTTTAAGCCCAAAGTTTGGTCTGAGGAAACACCTCCGTAGTGCATCAGGGTGGAGACACAAAACAGGTGAGTACAGTGTAGAAGTCACAGAACTGTGGTACTGACGCTCAATCACTAGGCTACTAGCAACACAGACCCAACTGTTATGACCATGCAAGCAGACAAAACATTTTTAAAAAACTCGTACTTGTCAGAGAGTAAATAGGCTATGTCCAGTGTGTTTTGAAATTAAGAATAAATCTCAATTATAAATGTTATCAGTAAAAGCAATATTTAATTTGAAACATTTTAGCTCATAACTGGGGACACATATAGGTCAGATTAGTGGAAATTAAAATCAATTACAATTAAATACAGTTCCTTTTAATTAATAGCACTGTTACATTGCCAAATAAGTGTTGTGTCAAAACTCTCAAAAGTACAATTTGAAAAAAGACACTCACACCTTTTCTTGATATGTTTTTATTGATCTCATTGATTGAATCATGTTAATTAAATTCTTTTTTTTTATCTATGGCTTTCAATTCTAAGCATAAACAATATAGACTTTTAAGCATTACCATTTAACACTAAAAGTCTAAAGGTCCAGAACACATGCTTTTACTTCCATTTAAAAACCCAAGCAACCAAACAACTTAATATTGATTTAAATGTGTTTATTTTACAGCACACTTTTCATTATTCTCTATGTATGTATTTATTGACCCTCCCTCTCCAGAACTTCATTTACAGAGGGACATGCAGTGCTTTCAGTTAGAATACTCCTCTCCAGTGTTTTCCTATGGACTCTGTGCTCTCTGCGTTTCTGCTTGAGACTCCAGGTTGCTGTGGAAACCAAAAGCCCTCCCTCCTCCCTCTGTCATGATGTCACATGCAGAAAAAGCCCCTCAAAAAGACTTGAGCTCAGACGTAGACTCTAGCTCATCTACCAGAGACCAGCTATCTCTGCTCCAGCAATCTCCAGGCATCCAAACATCTCCCCCATTCGGAACTTGTGGACTCTTCTCCTAGGTTTGGCCATGGGGAGAGAAGGTGGATGCAGCCCATTGTAGATTTGTTGATTCTGGTTTGATGTCCTTTTAAAACCATCTGCCAGGTTTAACACAGAGCATGTTCTGGAGAAATGTGTTGTGGCCATTCGATGGCACGCTCAAAGACACTGATGATGATGGTTTTTTACTCACAGCTGAACATGCTGCCCCCTTCTCCATCAATTCGACAGTGTCTTCAGAGCCTGGAGGTCAAGTGGAGCCTAGCCTGGTGTTGAACGATGGACGCGGTGCACCCAAGGAACAAGCTAATGCCTGCTACACCTCCACAAGGGGCAATGCTAACATCAGCTCCAGCGCTAACCCTGGCAGAGCAGATAGCATCCAGTTCCAGGTGAGTGGATGACTTTTCTTCACGACTTCAGCTCTCAGGCTACACTCTCATGCTTACTCACACTTTAGCTTTTAAACAGTGGAGGACCATCATACCTCTGACAGTGTCCACACATGTGTAGCTGGCCCCACAGCCCCTCCCACTCACTCAGCCTTATTAAACTTTCACATACAACTGAATATTTCAGCTCCACATTGCAGAGGGTGATAAAACTGCTGGTGTCCACTAGAGGTTGCAAAATGACATCCTGAGGAATTCTCATCCTGGTCCACATCTACTCTAGTCTGGGGACCCTTCCCCCTCTACTCCATAACCATGGCCCCTGTGCTGAAGGGAGCAAGAGCTCATTTTTGTTTCCATGAATTTGTTGCTCTGTTGGCTATATTATTCCACAGTATGGCATAAAACCTATTTATGTTCATGGAGAATGTTCTGAAGATTTTAACTTTCTATTTCCTTGGAATCATGCTGGTGAATGTGCCCCCTTCACAAAGTCACATAGTGTACCTTTTTTCTGACTTTTTTGTCCTTAACTTTCAGTACATAGAAAAGAAATGAAAAGGCATAAGATTGTTTCTTATAGGCATTGTCACATTTTAAATATAACTGTTATCCTTTATTAATGCAGTACTGTCATTAGCTATAAACCGTGTGCTGTAGGGGCCTGGTCTGTAGTACTCCTCTGGTTCTTTACTCATGCCCCTGAGGAGTCTTTGTGCGTTCTGTTATAGGGCCACACTGAACACTGTGTGTGCGTTGAGAGTGTGTCCCTCTGTTGCACAAGTCTCTGACTCCGTCCACAGACAGTAGATTTACTCTGACAGGAGTCTGCTGGAGACATGCAGGGCCTGCAGCCAGTTACTATAGTCACTATGGTGATTAGGTCATGCTGAGCAGTAGCACACTGAGCCTCAACCCAGTGAAATCTCACCATAATCCTGTTGTTTTGCTTTTTTAATCCTGGTCATTATATGCAAGTATTACTAAGGAAATGTCCTAAACTTTTCACTGATGAATTAGAATTCTCAGGCAGACTTGTGTCCCGCTGACCCCGTGTGCCACTCTCCCCCTGCTGGCCAACTGTTTGCATAACGTAAACATAATGTAGAGTAGGTCCATGTGAGTAAGAGGGGCTGAGTGCAGCCGGACACACCACTCAGAGAAAGGCTCTATCGACAGGAAACAGCCTGTGTTTGTGTTCGCATCACTTCCTGTTCCCACACTGCTCTTTGGCCCAGCTCTCTGCTCTCTCAAACACTCTGTGACTCTCTGGATTTGGACTTCTGTGAAGATGTTGTGGTTTGGAGAGATTCGGAGGAGCATTGTGGAGCTGGGACCTGTCTCACACTTTGAGGACTGAGGGAGCTGTTGGATCTTTGCTGGATCCTGGAGGTGTTTTTCCACTGAGATGTACACCCTGCACCGCCTGTGTCGCACCTGCATCAAACAGAGCTTGCCTCAGGTTTGATCTCATTAGTGAAATGGCAAAATACAGAGGTTCCACACTCTATATGTCTGCAGGCTCTATAGGCTCCTTAAATTCTGTCTGTAGGTTCTTTAGGTTCTGTAGGCCTCATAGGTTCTTCAGATTCTATCAGCTGTGCAGGTTCTTAGGCTCTGTGGTCTTTTAGGTTCTTCGAGTTTTGTTGGCCTCATATGTTCTTCAGTTTCTGTAGACTTCTCAGGTTCTTCTAGTTCTGTAAGCTTCATATGTTATGTAAGATCTAGAGGCTCTTTAGGCACTGAAGTTTCTGTAGGTTCTTCAGGCTATGAAGGTTCCATAGGTTGTTCAAGCTCTGTAGGTTCCATAGGTTCTTCTGGTTTTTAGAAGTTTCATATATTATGTAGGCTTTGTAGGCTGTAGTCTCTTTAGGTTCTTTAAGCCTCATGGGTGCTTCAGGCTCTGAAGATTCCATAGTTTCTTCTGGTTCTGTAGGCTTATTAGATTCTGTAGGCTCTTTAGGCGTGTTTGCTGAGCTTATTCCTCACAGTTGAATGGAGTTGATTTTCACATGGGCTTGTTGCTCTCAAACACATGCTGAAACATCCATTTGGTGCATGTGTTATTCATGGTGCGAGAGCAGGAGCAGGGACAGCGGTAAATATAGTGACACTGGTCAATGTTTGATGAGCTGCATCTCTCAAGACCTTGTGATACACTCAATACACATACACACACAAATTATTTTTGCAATTAAAACATTTTTTATTTTGAATATGCTCAAGTGGAATCTATATCTAACTGATATAGTTTAAAGGCACTCTATGTAACTTTTCTGGTAGGGGTCTGCTACGTGCCTGTCTCCATGGAGATGTTATTGCTTTGTTTACGGAATTTTTCACAGTATGGCGCTAAATTATTCTATAAACCACTGATTATCTTATATGCTCAAAAATTCCTTGAACAATATGCTTTCCTATTGTGAGCAGGGTAGGGTTGTCAGAAGTATCGAAAATCCAATTCTAATTAATATAACAAGGCTGAAATTAGATACGCATTTGAGCAAATATCTAAAAAAGTCCCATTCACTGGACAGAACTAAACATTTCCTGATACAGTATTCTATTTTATTCTTGAAGGCTACTCAGAACAAGTATAAGAGCACATAGACTAGTAAACACCCATGGACACTATGGAACCTACCTGGACCACTGAGGGATTACATAGATATAAGGTCACTGGGTAATATAAAAGAAAATACTACTATTTAATGTTGAAAATCACAAAATCACATTCTATTGTCTAAATAAACGTATTTTTTTTAATTGTCATTATAGTATCAGAATCTCTATTGAGTATCGAGTTTATTCCTTAGTATAATTTCATTACTGTTTATGTTTATTAGAGTTTGTTTTCATACCTGACAGTTTTCATACCTAAAAGTCGACTGCTCACTAGTGGTCTTCCACAGAGTGGTTATGTGATACTGCTGTGACGTGTGTGGTCAACTGATTTAAACGCGTTTTTACACTGTCTTCCTACTGGTGGAGGCAGGATGACAACGCCATCTGCAGTCTGAGATCCTGAGGACAGTATCCCGGGTATGTGAGAATAAAAAAGCCCTCTTGTCCTGGTATATAGTTTCGTGGCCATGTTTCTGTATTTTGATTGCCTCTTTTATCCAGCCACAATGTTTGTTGTCCACTGTCCCAATGATGTTTGCGCCATCCCAGTCCATAATGTGAATCTCTTCAGAAAGCGAGAAGGAACCCATGAAGACATACACATGAGCAACAAAACACAACAGGAACAATTCACATCTGCCATTTCTGACCACTGAGAGAACCACAGTTGAAAGTTTCAGGTATAAAAACAAACTTTGTGTGCAATCATTTTGATTTTAAAATATGATATAGTTTAGCATTGCACACATGGTATGGGCAGCCCAGTGCTTTGGGGTTGCTCCCTAGCCAGACTGTTTACTAAATGTCTCTGTGCTCTGCCTCCCCATTTCATGATACCAATGTCCAATCCAGTAAAGGCTTTGGTTTCAGATTTTTTTTTATGTGAATTTTATCACATTATGTTCACACACACCTGGCTATATATTTTGGTCAACAACAATTGCCTTCTGAAGAAATTCTTATGATTTTGATGAATGCTTTGGATGGGAGTGACATGGACTTCTAGTGCAGACAAAGCTGTGTGTGTCCAATAATGTCCCATGTCCTCTCTTTAGATTCATTTAAAACCATGGCCTGAGCAGATGCACTCTGCTCCTCTGGTCTGCTCACCTGGCTCATCGCCTTTAGCTCATCTCCTCTGCTCCTCTGGCTCTGTTCTTCTGGCTCTGCTCCTCTGGGCTGTCCGTCATCTCTCAGGCTCCACTGTTCAGGAGCTGAGAATGTCATGTTTGTGTCCATTATTCATGGGCTTTTGTCTCACTTGAATAAACCCATCACACACACTTAAATGTCCTGCCCTGAAAGAGCCCGCACCATCACAGGAGGAGCAGACCAGACCAGTCTTGCTTGAATTAATTTTGATATTAAGAAATAAACTCTTTCTTTAATTACTGATTCCGATACCATGACGATAATAAAAAAATATTTCTTTAGACAATACAATGTTATTTTCAACATTAAATGATATTATCATGTGGCCTTATATCTTTGTAATTTCTCAGTCATCCAGGTAGGTTCCATAGTGGCCCATGGATGTATACTAGTCTGATACTGATTTTATACATGTTCTAATACTTCTCTGATACAGAGGAGATGGAGGTGATTGCTGCAATGGGGAAAGATGTATGACACATGCTCTTCAAGAATGAGGCAACATATCATGGATGAACAGAGGGTTATTTTAACAGTTTAAAAAGTGAATGGTAGTTGGGACTGAATGAAACCAAGGCACTCATTTGTGTAGAAAAAAATACAGACAGACTAACATCCAACTAATACTAATATCTTTAAGTTTTAGTTCAATATGGTGATTTGAAATCATGCAAATAATTCTAGTGAAGGTGTATGGAGTTTTTGGTATGGAACACTTCCTGTATTACCACAAGAAATGACAAGAACTCAACCTAAATCTGCAGGCTTTGTGTGTTTAAACATGTGTGACTGAAACAAAACACAACTCAGGTACAGGTATATTATAAATCAGAACATGGCATGATATATGCCCTTTAAGAAACCATCCACTAATAGGAGTAGGTCAGTCTAATAACTACATCATACAACACAACTTTAAGATACAATACAAAAGGTTGAGTATAAAACCTCAGGAAAGAGAAAATAACATTTACATAGACTCAAATGCTTGTGTCGCCTTTGGCTCAGCTGCCTCTCGAAGCAGGACTCTGGGTCAGACTATTGTCCTGACTTTAAACACAGCAGGTGTCCACACTGTCTCCACAGAAACTACACAAGTATCTGTGTAACCTTTAGAGACAGTCACACAGGCCTGAGGCAATAAGCAGGCGCCTGTCAGCTGTGTGGGGAGAGCCAGAGCCAGGGACAGAGTTGAGCCAGAGTCAGAGCCAAAGCCAAAGCCAGGCCAGAGTCAGAACCAGAACTGGAGCCAGGGCCGGAGCCAGAGCAATTAACCCTGTGGACCGAGCTCCTAGGCACTGGATTGAACAACGGATCAGAGCCTGGGTAGATCCAGAGCAGGACCGTCTTCTGCCCCTCTGCTTCTCCACCCCACTTTCTCCTCTGCCCCTCCACCCCTCCTCTCTGCAGCACAGAGCCTTAGACAGGTCATGACATTCACACGCTTTAGGTGACAGAGGACAAAGATTCACCACACAGGATCCTTTCAGCACTTCACTACTACTTGCAGCACTGTGGAGTACTGTAGAGTACTGAGTGATCAGGTACAGCTGTGTCAAGGATGCCTGTAGGTCCAGTCTGAGGTATAGATGGCCAAAAAATGGACAAAACAAAACTCTCTTATTGAAATGTTCCACCAAAATTTGAAAATTCAACATTCTTTTAGAACTAGAAACATGAACGTATTTATTATGTTATAATGCTTCTCCTGAAATATACGATTGTTGTCACTCCCTCAGGCACCAACAGGAGGAGTGGAGTGTCTGTAGCACAGGGGTGTGTGCAGAAAAAGTAGATCACCATATGGCAATATCATCATAGCAAAATCTTGTTTTATCATCATATCAAACATAACTCCACTCTCTTCAGTCTCCTCTTCATTTCATGTTTCAGATGGTCATCACTCGTGGCCCAGATGGGTTTGGCTTCACCATCTTCTCGGATTGTCCAGTGCGTGTACAGGACGTGGATTCAGGTCAGTCCATCTTCAACTTTTGCCAAAGCTTGTTTTAGTAACAAGTTGTAGCTGTAGACTAGGGTTGGCTAATTTTGCCTGAAATGTTTTTCTCAAAGAATTAGATTTTGATTTCCTCCATTAAAAAGTGTTCGGCAAACTACAGAAAGTGGTCAAAAGTGCAAAGACTGTAATCAATTATTGGGGAAATGTTGTCTGAATGATATAACACCAATTATTGCAGCCCCAACATTTAATTTGATTTCATGGATTTCAGCACTGCATGGCCCTGTGCAAAATTCTACTCATTTTTAGTTTGCCGTTTCCAGTGCAAGAAATTGTGGCAAATAAAAATTGATTTTTAAAAATTATTTTTCAAAAGATTTGATATTATAATAGATTTGAAATTCAAATTCAATTCATACTTTTTTTTAGCAATTATTTTGGCCCAGTCCTATTGTAAATACTACTGTGTCTGAAGCTCTATTGCTCAACTTAGTATGCAATTAAACCATGCTTTTGTTGTGGCAGCACTTTTGTTTAAGCGGGAATCCCATTCATTTCAATGGAGAACTTGTTTTGCAGCTAAAACGTGACATAAAGTAGGTTGATTTGTGTAATGTTCAGTGTTCATATGCGCCAGCAAGTCAACAATGCTCTAACTTTGTGGGAGGCTGTAAAACGCCTCTATATTCCATATAGTCACTATGCTGTTGTCTGGGAACTTCTGGAATAAGGTGAATACATCTGTCTCACACCTGTTTGTTTGGTGTGTTTAGGGGGCCCCGCCTACTCGGCAGGCCTACGTCATGGCGATGCTGTGCTCCAGCTAAATGGGGTCTCCGTGGAAACCTGGGGATGTGGTCAGCTCGCACATGCCATTAGGTAACACAGTCAGAGCCCTGAACAGTACCACTCAGAAAATACCAGCACATAAAACTGCAGAGTTCACACTGGTCCTGACTCTTTTTAGAGCACACTTCTAGTTACATGTCATTAGATGTACTTTCTGCAGTAACGCATTTACAATAGCGGCAAAAACAACGCACATTATATGTGCAAAAGACATTAACGACTGAATGTGAAAGGGTAGGAGGGGTCAGTCATGATGGATCTGAGCTTGGAGAGCATCTTCAGATAGATCCATAATATTTATATATACAACTCAAATACAACTCTTAACCAGCTTGACAAGGACCTCAAAGTGTAATTGTAGGCCTTCAGTCATGCATGCTTCTACAGGTGCTGCGCCGCCCACATCTCACTGGTCATCTGGAGACCTACTGCTGAAACCACACCCACACCATGGCCTCACCCACCACTTCAACAGGTCAGTTCATTCTACAAATTATGGGCAGATGAGTAATGTTACATTTGATTATTTGTCAGATGTTAAGATTAAAGTTCCAAGGAAATACACATAAAGAAGAGGGAGGGCCAGAGATTGCAGAGTAGGGAGAATACAGAGGAGAGGGTCAGAGGATGCAGAGGATGGATCTTTAAAAATGTAGATGGAAAAGGTTGTTGTTACTGGAACTGTAGAGCCCCTTTCCAACCCTCTGACTGTTTGTCTTTCCCAGAGCGAGGTAACAAAGAGTCAGCAGTCTGGAGCAGAAAACAGGAGGAGAGGTCAGAGGTCGTTATGGAGGCGGAGCCATGATAAGGGGATGGAGCCTAATCCCTCTGTTAGAGAAGAGCCCGCCCTGAGCAGAACTGTGCTGAGCGGATTTGGAGGGGAGGACTACATCCTTCTGTCCTCCATGGAGCAGAGCCTGAGCACAGGCCGGGCCACCACCATAGGTACTCCACAGTCCTCCATAGCCCTCTAATTACACCATCATAGGTACTCCACAGTCCTCCATAGTCCTCTAATTACACCATCATAGGTACTCCACAGTCCTCCATAGTCCTCTAATTACACCATCATAGGTACTCCACAGTCCTCCATAGTCCTCTAATTACACCATCATAGGTACTCCACAGTCCTCCATAGTCCTCTAATTACACCATCATAGGTACTCCACAGTCCTCCATAGTCCTCTAATTACACCATCATAGGTACTCCACAGTCCTCCATAGTCCTCTAATTACACCATCATAGGTACTCCACAGTCCTCCATAGTCCTCTAATTACACCATCATAGGTACTCCACAGTCCTCCATAGTCCTCTAATTACACCATCATAGGTACTCCACAGTCCTCCATAGTCCTCTAATTACACCATCATAGGTACTCCACAGTCCCTCATAGTCCTCTAACTACACCATTATAGGTACTCCACAGTCCTTCATAGTCCTCTAACTACACCATCATAGGTACTCCATAGTCCTCCATAGTCCTCTAACTACACCATCATAGGTACTCCACAGTCCTTCATAGTCCTCTAAATACACCATCATAGGTACTTCACAGTCCTCCATAGTCCTCTAATTACACCATCATAGGTACTCCATAGTCCTCCATAGTCCTCTAATTACACCATCATAGGTACTCCATAGTCCTCCATAGTCCCCTAACTACACCACCATGGGTACTTCTTGGCTTCCGAAGCACTGAAAGAACCACATCATCAGAGCTCTGCCCAGTGGTGTATTGAGTAATTTTTACAATAAAAATGAAGTCAATATTTTGCTGCTTTAGCAACACTGCTTCAGGTACTTTCTGACTGAATTAATTTAAAACAGGACAAATGCAGCACATTGAACAAAATCTCTTTATGAAGGGGACTGGGGATCAAATGATCATCCACAAATGTTTTAGGATGTGTATTAATAAAATGTGAATACTGAAGGCTAAGTGAATCATCTGTTATCAATTTATTTAGCCTGAAAGTAGGCACATCTAGATACTTTCCATCTGTAGAAAAACTGATCATAAAAGAGTTTCATCATGTTTGATCTGTTCACGTTCCTCCACATGCACTTCCAGACACTGTCAGCATAAATTTAAGAGTGGTCTTTCCACTAAGGATCCTGGGAATTAAGAAACACCCTTTATTTTGAACCATGAGTGATATGGGCTGTTATCTTTCTGTCTCTAATTGATGATGAACCGTGACAAACGATCAACTGTTTGTTAGTCCCAGATGTCTCTGCATGGTTCTCATAAAAATGTCTCTTATTGGATCAAATAATCTGTTAATAGCAGTTGCTTGCTTTTGGTTCCTTGTTGCTTTTTTAAAGTTTAAACAGTGTTCATCTCAGACGTTTGTTTTTAGCATTTACCAACACTGTATGAGGTCTTAGAAGAAAGATACATAACACTTAAACCAATACCTTCCAATATCAGATAAATATAATATATAATTATAATCATAGAAGCGGGTGACTGTAGCACAGCACCGGGGAGAATCTCCAGTTGTTTTTGTCCTGTCAGAGCAGCGGCCTGGGCTGGAAGGGGCAAATACTTACAACAACCTCACTCCTGATTGGATCTTTGGTTGCTATAACACATGTGCTCAGAATTTAAATATTGAACCTGGCTGTAAATTAGTAGTATAATTGGTAACCTCAGTTGGCTTCATTTGACTGGAGTCGAATGCCATGTGTGATGTCACACTCCCTTAGTCCACCTCTACACTCTGTGGACGCACCTTAGCCCTTTGATCCGAGTAGACCAGGGGTCACCAACACATCTTAAATGTAATTGTATTCTGTTGCTGTTCCTTTTTTATTTAGTTTTAAAAATGACAATATCTTAAAAATATGGAGCCACATGTTTGTTTACGTTTTACAGAAATGCAATTTAAAACCGCATGGCTCATTTGCATAAACTGTAAGCATGGTTCTGCTTCTGTTGAATTAAAGGACACGACTCAGTGGAATGTGAGTTTTCTTTTTGTGACAGAGGAATGTTGTCCTGATTGTGAGTCTGTTCTGTGTGTATATCGTGTTGAACATGGTTAAAAATTTGAGAAATTAAACTTTTCAGTGATTGTACTGCGCAGGTCACACAAGTGCAGATTGTGCGTGCGCAGGTTTGGCGCAGCTCTTTATTTGACAGTTATTTCACACATGTATGATCCCTTTATTTATGTTGGCCATTTAATTTATGTTGGCTACTGTTGTGATGAAGACTGAACAGTGTTCGTCTTTTCATTTATGTTGGCTACTGTTGTGATGAAAAGACTGAACAGTGTTTGTCTTTTTGACACATGCAACAGGATTAGGATCATCTGAAAATTTAACAATCACAGAGGTAAATAAACTTAAAGTGCTGAATATTGATATCTGTTTCACACTTTGCTTTCACTTTCAAATCATTAACATGATCAGTGTCTACACGTAGATGATTATCATTAATCATTATTAATAATGTTTGTATGTAAAAGGCAAACTGAGCAGACATATCAAAGCGTCTCAAACTGGACGCCCTTTGTATGACTCAGTGCCCACGAAGTAGCTCTCAGCTTCAAAAAGGTTGGTGACCCCTGAAGTAGAGAGACAAGTAGAGAAAGGTCACCAAAGGATATGGCAATCAATCCTGGTACCTTTTCAATTCA
>JACN01154128.1:0-11333 GCA_000787155.1 Scartelaos histophorus | reverse complement strand
CCTTGTGATGTCATGAAGTGGAAGTTTGAGACAGAAACTCTTATAAAGTCACTTTGGTCTAAATATTTTGAATTTCAATTTTTCTGTAGTGCAACTTTTTGAATATTTGTGTTTAAATCCTAAATAACTATAGTTTATTTACTGAAAGGTGAAAAATTAGATGCACTAAAACCTGAATTCTATTTAAAAACGTAAGTTAAAATTATGAATAGTTCAATTTTCAAGCCACATTTAACTTTTGATTATGAAATGATGTAATATTAGGCCTGTCGCCATAGTGATAAACAATTTAAAGGTCCTATATTATGGAAAATTGACTCTTTAAGGCACATTTTAACACTATAAAAGAGACCTGGAGTTGTGTTGAGTTGTGTTTTGTTTCATTCACACGTGTTAAAGTAAATCCTGTGTACATCTGCAAAGCCCAAAATGCTCAGTTCCACCTTGTGATGTCATAAAGGGGTCGTTTTCAAGTGAGCAGCTCCTTTTTACCCCTTTGTTTAGTCGTGATCGGCAGTTCCAGGGCTGAAATGATCGAAATGATTCTAATGAAGCTGTGTGGAGTTTAAAAACACGCTGGAGCACTTCCTGTATCGCCACATGATGACATCACAAGGTGGAACAGGGTGTTTTCTGTTTGAGAGAAGAACTAAAATAACAAAATTCCTGGTTTGTTTGTGACGAGAAAACATATGGGAACTTTAAATGATGATAATAAAATAATTCAGGCTGATTGTGTAACTTTTCTGCTGGTTTCCATGGAGATGTTGCTTTACCTGGAACATGGCCTAAGGCTTTTCTATCTCCATATATGACACAAAATGAAATGTAACCTGCCTCTTTTATGTTATTTTGAATTTTGCATCTTTGGAAATACGAAACTTTCTACAAAATGTTACAAATTCCAGATCTCGTCTATATGTTAAAATAAGTCTAGTTTTTTTGTCCAAATTGAAGCAGTTTTGATCAAATGTCTCTGATTCTTCACTGGAGACTTATTTCACGGAGGGTTTCTGATTTCAAAATATTTTTATTATAATTTTCCCGGGGCTGGAAGTATTATTTGGGGGATTTGAGGCTGAAAAACAGAAATTGTGAAACAGAGAAGAAGTCCAGAAAATAAATACTTAAAATATATGAGAATGGGTATTATTACTATTACTTCTACTTCTACTACTACTACTACTACTACTACTACTACTACTGCTACTACTACTACTACTACCTACTACTACTACTACTACTACTACTGCTACTACTACTACTACTACTACTACTACTACTACTACTACTACTACTGCTACTACTGCTAACAACACTACTGTTACTACTACTACTACTGCTACTAATACTACTGCTAACAAAACTACTACTGTTACTACTACTACTGCTACTATTACTACTAACAATGCTACTACGACTACTATGACTACTACTACTACGACTACTACTACTACTACCACCACAACCTCTACTGCTGCTGCTACTACTATTAGTTTTACTACTTACTACTACGACTACTACAACTACCACTTTGATTACTGCTGCTACTACTACTACTAATATTACTACAGCTTCTACTGTTACTACTACTGTTACTACTGTTACTGCTATTGGTACTACTACTATTACTGCTACTATTACTACTGCTACTGCTGCTACTACTACTACTGTTACTACTACTGTTACTACTACTACTACTACTACTACTGCTACTACTACTACTACTACTACCACAATCTCTACTGCTGCTGCTAGTACAACTATTAGTTTTACTACTGCAACTGTTACTGCTACTATTATGGCTGCTACTACTAGTACTACTACTACTACTACTATACTACTACTACTACTACTACTGTTACTGTTACTACTACTGTTATCACTACTACTAATACTACTTCTATTACTACTACTCTCACCACCACTACTACTACTAATACTACCACTACTACTACCAGTACTATTACTATATCTACTATCTATTACAATACGACTAATAATACTATTACTATTTACTACATCTGCTATAACACTATTACTATTACTACTTATACAATACTACTACTACTGTTAACACTGCTACTACTACTACCACCAACCACAACTACCGTCAAAACTTCTACTACTACCCACCACTACTACTACTAATACTATTACTACTTACTACATCTGCTATAACGCTATTACTATTACTATTTATACACTACTACTACTACTACTTCTACTGTTAACACTGCTACTACTACTACTACCACGAACCACAACTACCATCACAACTTCTACTACTACTTCAGTACTACTACTCCTATACTATTGTTTCTACTACTACTTGCTACCACCACTACTACTCCTATACTATTATTTGTACTACTACTTACTACCAGTACTACTACTCCTATACTATTGTTTCTACTACTATTTACTACCACCACTATTAGTCCTATACTATTGTTTCTACTACTACTTACTACCAGTACTACTACTCCTATAATACTCCCACCAGTACAGCTCATTCCCTCAGTAACATTGTCTTTGTTTAAGGTCAGTTTGCACTAATTACTCCCTGATTAATTACTTCATTGTCATTAGGTTAAACTCTTACTTACGAGTACTTTTGTCTTTTTGACCCTGAACTGAACTTTAAACAGGAACTCAAAGTGAAAATACTCCAAAGTTTGTGAAATATGGTTGTATTTGTGATTGATGCGTGGTGTCTGGAGCCGTCATAACACTTTATAGGATTTAGCCACAGGGCGGACTCGTAAAAGATGTTGTTTGTAGTACTACTGGTGACATGTTTTTGATGAAGTTGACAGTACAAATGGTAGTACTCGTGTGTGAAGACAGGGGGAGACATGCTGGATTACACTTTTACCTCAGGCATGTATATAAAAGTATTATTACCATGGAAACATCTAGACAGGAGTATTTTTGTTTTTTTATCAATGGAAACAACAATGACTGCTGCTACTACTACTACTACTACTACTACTGCTACTGCTACTTATACTACTACTACTACTGCTGCTACTGCTACTACTGCAGCTTCCACTACTACTACTAAAACTACTACTACTACTACTACAGCTTCTACTACTACTACTACTACTGCAGCTTCTACTATTGCTTCTACTACTACTACTACTACTACTACTACTACTACTACTACTACTACTACTACTGCTGCAGCTTCTACTACTACTACTCCCACTTCTGCTACTACTACTACTACTAAAACCACTGTAGCTTCCACTACTGCTACTGCTCTGCTACTACTTCTGGTACTACTTCTACTACTAGTACCACAGCTGCTGTAGCTACAATTACCACTTCTGCTATTACTACTACTACTACTGCTACTACTACTATTGCTACTACTACTACTGCAGCTTCTACTACTGCTACTTCTTGTGCTGCTACTACTACTGATAATACTACTACCATTGCTGCTGCTACTATAAAAATGACATCTGCTACTACTACTAATACTACTACTGCTGCTACTGCTACTACTACTACTACTAACCCTGTGAATAGAACAGCTGAATGTGAAGTTTTATTCTCTACCTCATCACTATCATAACCACTAGTAGTAGTAGTAGTAGTAGTAATATTTGTAGTTGGAGCAACAATAGTAATAGTAACAGTAATAGTAGTAGTAGATGATGCTATAAAGAAACAAGTAGTAGCAACTATACAGACTATCGACCTAGTAAGCTATCAGCAATAGTAGTAGTAGTAGTAGCAGTTGTGTTGGTAATGATAGTAGTAGTAGTAGTAGTAGTAGTAGTAATAGTAGCAGTTGTGGTAGTAATAGTAGTAGTAGCAGTGGTAGTAGTAATAATAGTAACATTAGTAGCAGCAACAACACAGTACAAATACATTTAACATAATAAACTTAATTCTATTTATGTGAGAGATATTTAGTCATATTTAGTGATTTGAATATAAATCCGGTCTCTCTCTGGGTTCATGTCGACATTTAAATAAGAAACAAACAAAAGATCGTCTCCAATCACCGCTCGTCCACAGGGACTTGTTTGTACGCGCTCCAGAAGTACGAGGCTAATGAAAAGCTAATGAAACGCTAATGAAATATTAACCGTGCACTTAAACCGCTCTGAGTGGACCCACTGTGTGCTGAAGGGGAGGGGGGCAGGCACAAGAGCAGCAGGTCATACAAGCCACGGCTATATGTTCAAATTATTCTCTTTTTTTTTTTGCAGTTTTGATAAAATATCTCTCTGGGGTTTCTCGTTTCACTATATTTTTCTGCGTAATTTTCTGGGGCTGGAATTATTATTTGGAGGATTTGAGACTGAAAAACAGAAATTGTCATAATTATTGGGAAACACATAATTCATTCCCCAAATAAATACTTTTAAACTTGTCATTTTGATACAATTTGCATAAATAAAACTAAACTCTGCCCAGTGTATCTATTGTGTCTGTGTTTCTCAGCAGTTGGAGCAGTAATAGTGAAAAGTAGTAGTAGTAGTAGTAGTAATATAGTGATAGAAGTAGTACCAATATTAATAGTACTTTAGTAGTATTTGTTGCGTTACTACAGTTGTTATAAGCCGCATTAGTAGCAGCAGCAGATATAGTAGTAGACCTAGTAGTAACAGTAGTATTAGCAGTAGCAGTAGTAGTAGTAGGAGTAGTAGTAGTAGTAGTAGTAATATAGTGATATAAGTAGTACCAATATTACTAGTACTGCAGTAGTATTTATTGCGTTACTACAGTTGTTATAAGCCGCATTAGTAGCAGCAGCAGATATAGTTGTAGACCTAGTAGTAACAGTAGTATTAGCAGTAGCAGTAGTAGCAGTAGTACCAGCAGTGAAATAATAATAAGAGTAGTAGCAATATTAAGAGTACTGTAAGAGTATTTGTTGTGTTACTATTATGAATTAGGCAGCAGTAGTAGCAGTAAGAGTTATAGTAGTAGTAGATGTTGTCATAACGGTAGTACTAGCAGTAATATAGTATTAGGAATAGTAGTATATTAATAGTACTATAGTAGTATTTATTGTGTTACTACAATGTTATAAGCAGTATTAGAATTAGTAGCAAGAGCAGCAGCAGTAGTAGTTATAGCCATATATCTGGTTGTTATAACAGTAGCAGTAACAGTAGTTGAAGTAGCAGTAGTATTAGAAGATGATAACAGTAATAATAGTCATAGGAGTAGTATCAATATGAATAGTACTATAGTATAATATAAATGCAGTAGTCAGTATTTCTTTGGCTTGTGTGGATATGTGCGTGTACGTGTGTGTATATATGTGCGTGTGTGTGTATGTGTGTACATGTATGTGTACGTGTGTGTGTACATGTGTGTGCGTGTGTATATGTGTGCGTGTGTGTGTGTGTGTGTGTGTGCGTGTGTATATGTGTGCATGTGTGTGTGTGTGTATGTGTGTGTGTGTGTGTGTGCATGTGTGTGTGTATGTATATGTGTGTGTACATTTGTGTTATGGATGTAAGATCCTTTCATGTCTGAACATTTCCGCTGGTGTAAACAGAATCTTTTGTTCTATATTGTCGCCTTTGAAAGAAAATCAAATTGTTAACAATGGTCGGTGGCCCCAGCCGAGCGGCCCCCTGCCGGCCCCTCACAACAAACCCTTTATACTGCCCTTCACAATAAAAGCACGGCACAAAGAGCCGGTCCGGCTCCAGCCATTGTCCCGCCAAATTAAAACACACACAGGGATACATCTTAATTAAGTCTTACAGCTCCTATGTGATGTTATAATGTTGTTTCTTCATCACAAACAGACCTGGACTTGTGTTTGTTTCATTCTCACATGTTAACGCTCTGTTCCACTTTGTGATGTCACGTGGTCATACAGGAAGTGCTCCACTGTGGGCTTTTTTTAATTCACACGCCTGCACTGGAATCATTTTGATAATTTCAGCTCGGAATTGCCTATTTCTACAAAAAAAAAAAAAAAAAAAAAAAAAAAAAGGAAAAAGGTCAAAGGAGCTGTTAACTTGAAAACTCCCTCTTGATGACATCACAAGGTGGAATGGAGCATTTAGAATCATCCAGAATTACACAGAATGAAACAAAACACAACTCCAGGTATGTTTGTTTGCTCTATAACGTGGCTCAAAATCTTTTAAGAGTTCAGATTCCTGCTTTGACTGATCCTTACTGTTGTTGTGTCCTTTGGCAAGGCACTTCACTAGTCTTGCCTATGTGGTCATCTGGTGTATTTAATAGCTGGTAGTAGTAGTAGTGGTTGTAGAAGAAGGATAATCTCATTTTTCACTGGAGAATTATTTCATGGAGGATTTTTTTTTTTTATTAGTAATTTTCTGGAAATATTTGGTGGATTTGAGATTGAAAAACAAAATTGTCAGAATTATGGGGTAACAGATGACGCGCGCACAAAATAAATACTTTAAATGTATTTGTAGGTATTACTACTACATCTGCCATGACTACCCTTTAGCACCACTATTAATATTTCTACTACTACTGCTCTTACTACGACTACTAATTGCTGCTATTACTGCTTCAAATACTATTACTACTACCACCACCCCCGCTACTACTTCTACTGCTGCTACTATTACTACTTATACAATACTAAATTACAAAAATACATTTGTGTTCTGGCTCAAATACTAAAATTCGACTAAACGTTTCTGCATTTGGTTCATGTAATCGCAAAAATTTACACTTTTGCTTCACCGTATACGCCACTTTTCCTTTTACAGTTGCCATGGCGATACGTTTAGGCCATAGATGCCGGAGCCGTGTCCCGATTCTGGTGAAAACAGGAGAAAAAACAGCTTGTATTTTGTGTCTTGTATTGTTTTGGTTTGGTTTGTCTCCTAATGACCACAGCACACACACATCACATCTCATTGTCCTGTTTGTGATTTCGGTGAAAGTTTTTAAATGGTGTTAACTGGAGAATAAATGAGAAGTGTTCAGAATTGTTGTTGTTTTTCGGCAGGCAAAATGCTAATAATTGGTCTGGCTCCTGCTGGTGCTTTTTCTAATGGGGAGAGAACTGGAGTAAAATATTATTCGCTTTGCAACTGTTTTGTTAGTGCTACCATTTTGATAATATTTCTACTGTATACTGTCGTTACTTCAGGTATGAGTCCTACTGTTAAAAAATACAATTACTACATACTATTGTGTGTTAATAATCATACTACTACTACTACTACTACTACTACTACTACCACAGTATTATTTTTGCACTCTCTTCCTTACGGCCTTGTATGTAGCTGAGAATTTTTATTACTTATTTTTCTATTTTATTTTGAATTGTACATATATTTATAAAACTCTCTATAAGTTACATTTTGTTATGTTCTGACTATATTTGGATTCATTTATGTGGCATTTACTCATATTTAATATTCAGTTACAGCTGCAATACCAGATTAGTCCAGTAGGTGTCGCTAATGGCGCAGTGACCTCCGGGCGCAGCAGAAGTAGAGCGCAGAGAGTTAGCGGTTTGTTTACTGTCTTTTCAAGTGTTTAAGTGCAAAAACAACATGTGATTTGCCACATAGGATAGTTATGTAAGTCTAGAAATGTGTTTTATTAAGCCAAGTTGTATTTTGAGGTTATTCTGTTGATATAAAAGGTCTGCTAACTGGCGCTAGCACAGATGCTAACGCCGCTAGCACCTCCCAATGCGTATTTAACTTGGATTTTTGTATGGACTAACTACACCTTAATTAAGCCTTTAAGGTCCTAAATTACACTCTTTTCTGATCTATGTTATAATGTTGTTTCCTGATCACAAACAGACCTGGAGTTATGTTTTGTTTCATTTGTTTAACACTCAAAACCTGAATATTTAGACAGAAAACACTGGGAGTGCTCCATTGCATTTTTAAAGCCCAAACACCTTCATTACCATCATGTGGATAATTTCAATCCCAGAATTTCCCATTTCTATACAAAAAAAATAGGATAAAAGTAGCTGTTACATTGCTTTGTTTAAGTTTTTGTTTATGAATGTGTAGCTAACTGCTCTTTAATGCCCTTAATATGTAATTTCAAGCTCTGATGGTGCAAGATAGTGATTAGATGAAAGTACATTTGTGCACTGTCAAGGTCGTGGTTATTTTTATGACAGCAGAAAAGACTGAACATAACTGTAATTACTGTGATATTAGTTTGCATTGTCAAAACAGCACAGTTCAGGTTAAGCTGTTGTTAATGGTCCTGAGCATAGATGTTTATATGAGTGGACATGGCTAACGCGCTAGCTGCCAAACAGGAAGTGCTCCAGGAGGCTCTTCTGGCTCCTTCTGACCCAGGCTCATATTCTTTCTGTACTTGCTGCACTGAGCCTCATCATTTTGGTCTTAAAATGTTCATATTAACCCGCTCTACATGATCCTGATTTGTTTTTTTCCCTGTTTTGTCCATGAAAAAAATCCTATTCATGGCTCCAGACTGGCTCCTGTAACCGTTAGCGTCAGTCTCTGGTCCTGAGAAGCCTTTACTCCACACTTTGCTTTTCTATCTTTACAGAATTAACACTGGCCTCTGTCTTCACGTGTGTTACGACTTTTTTCCCAGTCGAGGGCACATGTGAAACCTGTTTTACGTCCTTAATGTGTAACCAGCTCAGGTCGTATTGATGTATGTGTCCCTGAAGTGAGTTCTACACATAATCAGTCTGGATCTCGAGTTCTGTGGATTAGTAGAAGCGTCACAACAGCGGAACAAGCCGGAAAATGTAGTTAAATCCAGATGAGAGGAAAACGCAGATATCTTCCCTGTGCACAAAGCTCTTACCTTCTGCACGTTTTTAGTTGTGCATCAAAATATGTGTGTTATTTCTATTTTTTTGAACAGCATTGGCTCTGTACTGCAAACACACACACACAGCGTCCACTAAGCTGCTTTTTGTTTCCTCGTACGTCTCCTTGTCTTCTCCCTTAATGGTCCAAGTGGCCTGACATGTTTGTGTGTAAACAAATAGGACTCAGCTCCTGTGTTTGACCTGTGACGGTGAAGCTCACATCCTGCGTCTCCCCGTGTCTCCTCTGCTTATCTTCAAATGTACAATACACAACAGTAATAAAACAGAACACAGAACTGCTGCACTCTGGGGTTGTCAAGTCGAGAATCGGATCATAATCTGCACTGGATCTAGTACTGGGACAAGATACAGCATAAACTGGCCCTGTTGTAGTCTAGTTTAGCTTGTGAAAACTGTTATCTATATGTTTTTTTTCTTTTTTTGCCCTCCTCTGCTTGTGAAAACTGTTATCTATATGTTTTTTTTCTTTTTTTGCCCCCTCCTCTGAAGTAATGTAGGCGCCATCTTGTTGTGATATGTGAGAATGCAACAGGGGCAGGCTAATTACAAATAGAATTAAGCGTTAAGTGTCTGTTTAAGCCTGTTTTAGCTTCAACATTTGTGCATTTTCTGTGAATCATCCATAGACTTTTGCACTGATGGGTTTTATTTTTCTGCTATTTGCACATTTTGGAGTAACAACGGTTCTCCTATAATGACGTGTTTCCACTGACCTGTGCTCCCCTCCGCCCCCTGCAGGCAGCCCGGTGAACCTGACGTGCAGAGCCTTCTTCGGGTACAGCGGAGACGTCAGCCCCCTCATCTACTGGATGAAGGCCGATAAATACATCGAGGACCTGGACGACGAGCGGGTTCAAGAGACGGACCTCAAGTAAGAACACGCTGCACAACAGATATGACGGGCTGGTTTGGGCCTGGTTTAGTCCAGGTTTTTGGGTCCCATATCCTGGCTCACTCCTAGTTTCATTATCTAGTCCTGTTTTAGGTTTGGTTTAGGCCTGATCTAATCTTGGTTTAGTTCTGGCTCACTTCTAGTTTAGTCTTGGTTTAGACCTTTAGTTTAATCCTTGTTTATATGAATTTGTTTTAGTCTTGATTTAGTCCTAGTCCTGGTTTAGTCCTGGTTCATTCTTGCTTTAGTCCTGTATTAATCCTTGTTCATGGGTTTAGTCCTCGTCTAGATTTTCTTGGGTCCATAATCCAGGTTCCATCTTGGTTTGGTCCTGTTTTCAGTCCTGGTTTAGTCTTAGTTCTGTCTTGGTTTAATCCTGCTTTAGGATTAAACCTCAAGTCCTGGTTTAGTCTTTGTTTAGTCCTAATCCTGGTTAAACTCTGGTGTATTCAGGCGTATTTAGTCTTGTTTTAGTCCTGGTTTGTTTCTAGATAAGTCTTGATTTATTCCTTTTTCAGTCCTGGTTTAGTCCTGGTTTAGTCCTTGAGCCCTAGCACTCGTAGTCTATTGTTTTGTATCTGATTGTTTGCTTCAGTCTTAATTTAGGCCTAGTCCTGGTTTAGTCCTTGAGACCCAGCACTGTTGTTCTGTATCTGATTGATTGTTTTAGTCTTGATTTGGCCCTAGTCCTGGTTTAGTCCTTGAGCCCTAGCACTCGTAGTCTATTGTTTTGTATCTGATTGTTTGCTTCAGTCTTAATTTAGGCCTAGTCCTGGTTTAGTCCTGCTTCATTCTTGGTTTAGTCCTGTATTAATCCTTGTTTACAGGGTTAGTCCTGGTCTAGTCTTTCTTGGGTTCTCATTATCCAGTCCTGTTTTAGTTTTTCGTTTAGTCCTGATCTATTTTTGGTTCAGTTCTAGTTCAGTCCTAGTTTAATTGTGCGAGTTTAGTTGTTGCATCATTAACCCGGATTCTGTTTAATAAATTATGTAATATTAAACACTTAAATATTCAACTTGCAGCTCTTTCCACTGTATCATAAACAGTTTTAGAGCAGTTACCAGTATTTTCATAGACCCCCACACCGCAGCTGCTAACAGGGTCCTCCTCCAGCCGCTCTCTCGGGAATTAAACCCATGAAATATTGAGTCTGTGTTTAATAATGCAGATATCTATGCATTCTTTATTATGGACAATATGTATGTATGGACCAGGTGAGCCCCGTGTTTAAAAGGTAACTGCTCCATTTTACATTCATAAAACTCATGAATATTTGACTCCAAACTTGTGCCGGAGTCAAAGGAATAAAATATGAAGTAACACGCTGACCGTTTGACTGGGAATATAATGTGATACTCCTGAATTAATATAAAATATGTCGTTTCATTTAGCACAAAGGTCTGGTACAGAACAGCTTTGTTAGTCCTGGTTTGTTCCGGGTTTAGTCCTGGTTTAGTTCTGATTTAGTCTGCATCAAGTCTAGTCTTGGTTTAGTCCAGGTTTGGCCAGGCTCGGGTTCTTGTTTTAGTCCTGGTTCAGTTTTAGTTTTGTTCTAGTCTTGGTTAAATCCAGATTTATCCGGTCTTGGCTTGTCATTTAAGGTCCTGGTTTAGTCTTGGTTTAGTC
>JACN01049770.1:0-44681 GCA_000787155.1 Scartelaos histophorus | reverse complement strand
CACCCGCCGACCGGCCCCACCCAACCAGGCCGCGCTGCCGTGACGCCCCGCCCACCGAGCGTCTAACTCCTCCCCCTGGACACCCTTTGCCCTAATATGCCTCTAGCAACTGCCACCAATTCATCAGTGTCCATGTTGGCAGTTGGGCTCATAGCGGCGGATAGGTTTAAGACACGGGTCGGCAGGCATGTTTTTATGGAGCGACTTGAAAGGGGACACGCACGGGGATTTCAGTTAGTGGTTTTCACATTTTAGAATGTGATGATGTCATATTCTCAGATGGGGGCAAGACACAGTAGTCCCTCTTGATAGCGCTGTACTTTGAAATATCTAAAAGGTAAATTCTCAGATGTTCAACCCGGTCATTTCGATTGCGATTAGACCCTACTCCTAATCTGCATTTTAACTGCAGACACTTTGACAAATTGTACACAGAAATATAAATATAAGCAGCTGGAGGCAAACGTGAAGTTGAAGAAAATGTGACTTTCAAAGGAAAAACTAATATTAATTTCAGAGTATTTCAGTTAGAAAATGAAAACCACTCAGATCCATGTGAATGATTCAGAGTCCAGTTTAAAAACACCTGTAACTGTGTTAAAGGTTATTTGTTTATATAACAAGACATTATCATAGACACTCAGCATTTTTACAATGGCAAAATCCACATTTTGAGGTTTTACTGGACAAATCCTCACAGAAATGTTAAGCCCGCAAGAGTTTTTCACTTCATCTACAGATATATTACACATTTCATCATAAATTATACTTTTTATGAAGCCCAAATACTATTTTCAGGTTTCTTAACAGAGAAGCCAAGTAAATAAGATCTTGAACATTCAAAACTGTTGCTCATTTTTTAATATAATGTTATAAAACCATTAGTATTTAGATCAGCTCGTCAGTTAATCATTGTAAATATATGACGTTAGCTTCATTTTGCCTCCACTTGCTCCATTCCAGAATCTTGAACATAATTTGACACAAGATTTGCAGGGTCTATGTTCATTTAGCTGAGCCCACCTCCATTAAACATGATTGGCCTGTAGAGTGTTATGATGTCATTTGACACTCATAAGTCCTATTCACATTCTTGAACTTGATAACGTCAGAGGTTCAGATGGAGCCAGGAGGCTACAGAACTCTGTGGGAGATTCACCGTTTTTGAACGAAATATAGAAACTTGTGCACCAACTTCATAATTAGTTATTTGCACAAAAAATATGACATATTAACCTTATCTTAAAGACATTACAATTGACAAAAGGATGTTTTTAGGGTATGTGAATTATCTGAAGTATGTGCCCTTTTTGTTTCATGTTTTGGTCTATGCAGTAATGACAGAGATATTAACCCTAAGCCTGACCCTAACCCAGGGCGAGAAATGGGTAGATATGTTTAAGACTTGAGTGGGAAGGCATGTTTTTATGGAGGACATTGAAAGACGATATGTACGGGGGATTTTGATAGTTGGCGTTCACGTTCTAGATGAGAGGTTTAGATGAAGGGCAGGGAGCTGTAGGACTCTATGGGAGATTCACTATTTGTAAAAGAAATACACGAACTTATGATCTACAAATGTTGAACTTCATAATTATTTGTTAGGGATTAGCTCCACAAACTGGACATTTTAATCTCATGGCTTTAAGACTTTTCAAATGACAAACTGACGATTTTATGGTTGAATACCGGGCTCGCTTTCTGAAGGTATTGTGAAACATAACTTCACTTTTGTTTATTTGTACTGACGGAGAAGACGGAGTTGAACTTTGTGCAGTTTTTGTTTCACATGAAGAGGCCCAGCAATTACAGAAAGATTAACCAACAACAAATCTGCAACTGACCGTAGGCTGCATTTATAAATGGACAAAGCTAACCTGCACTTCCTGCTCCATTGATATTTCCATTTGACTTTACATTGAATAACTGTGCCTTCTCTATGTGCTACAGTGAACCTTTCAACTTTGGTCTTAAAATATTCGTTTTAACCCATGATCCTAGTCTTTTTTTTTAGCTTTTTTTTTTTTTTTTTTTCAACTAAATTCCTATTCCTAACATGGAACAGAACCACAAATGTTGAACCTCATTATTTGTTAGAGATTGGCTCCACAAACTAGTCATATAATCTTATGGCTTTAAGTATTTCAACTTGTCAGAAATTATTGTGGAAAAGGTAATTCTATACCTAAAAGACCTTAAACTTTGTAATTACTGGGCCTTTTCACAAAAACTGGCTCAGCGATTTATGAAAAGGTGCACTGTGTAACTTTTCTGGTAGAGGGTCCACCAAATGCGTGTCTTTTTTTGCCTGCAATGTTCCACGGTATTAAACTGTTTTGCATTTTTTTCATTACAGATGTTTTTATTGATTAAAAATAGAACAAAAGCAGCCATTCTTACTATAAACTGAGACACCTCTCCATAGATCTGACCTGCATCGTGGCCTAATTGAGTTTTTGCTTATCATCATGGCGATCGATGACTTTAATGCTTTACTGCAGGATGTTCCAGGCAAAGCAATAACAGCTCCATGGAGGAAAAGTATTGGGAGTTTTAAAAGTTGACACCAAGATATATATTTTTTCTGCAATTTACTTGAAAAAAGCACTTCTGACATGAGAGGTTACATCTTGGACAATTACCAGCCAATGGACACACAAAAGAACCCCCACTAATAGCAAATAGCAGCCATAAAAAACGACAAACTCAAAAGGTTCTACTTTAGCACAAGCTTAGAAGAGTGAAGTAACAGATGACTAATGCATTACTTTTAAATTAACACTTTAAACACTCAAACTTTGCCAATTTACACTTAACTCGCACGTTATCTCACACCAAAGTGAGCAGTTTTTCTGTTATCACAGCGGGGCTACACTGTTACACAATGGAATACTGTATAGAGACAGTTAGATAATATCTGTCACTGTTTGTCTCTAAGGTGCTGTGTGTCACTTCTTGGTCGGGGGTCTGTCACCTGCTTGTTTTTATAGATACGTCACTGCTCTGTCAAGAATGTTCGACAGTGCGGCATTAAACAGCTCGACTACATTTATTAAATAACAGACGGTTGTATAGCGCAAAAATACCTAGAACAACATTTTGACTGTGAGGGTCGCCTCTCCACAGAGCTGACCTGTAACTCAGCATGTTTGGTCCCCGTGAAAGTAGAAAAGTTTAATGTCACACTGTGAAACATTCCAGACAAAGCAATAACATGTCCATGAAGAAAAGCATTTGACGCAATCTCCACTACAAAAGTTGCACAACGCACCTGCAAAAAACAAGAAACACATGCAAAAGGCTAATTACCCAACATCCCAACTATTGTTTTTTGAATTACAATTTTTAATTCAAATCCGGTGTTATATAATGATGGGAGCAGGGGTCAAGAATGTTATAACATCATCTGAAATCTAACAGTCATAAAACAGTCTTGGGCAAAAGTCCCACAGCAAAAATTAAGGTTTTATAAAAATCTAAACATTTCAAAGCAATTTAAAGCCACAACATGTAACTTTTTAGCAAAAAATTTGACTAAAATCAAAGTGTGTGTTTATTGCACTGAAAAACATTTACCCCTTACTCTGAGCAGGCTTGCCTCTCCACAAACCTGACTCTAACTTTGCTTGAAGAGCCTGCTTATGCTGGTTGCCATGGTAATGTTGTACCTTCAGCTATAACCTTCCACAGTACGACATAAAACATATCTATCTCCATAGAGAATGTTCTTAGGTAAGGTTTTGACTTTTCCATGCTAAGATCTAGTTAATAAATAGTTACCTTTTTATGTAAATTTATGAACTTTTTTGTCACGTTTGGTAATGATTAATACAAGATAAGGTACTGCAAAAAGTATAGTTCCAGTACTGGTAGAGAAAACTACATGTAACTTAAGTTGTAGTATCGTAAAAATGAAATATACCCAGCCCCACGTCTAATCCAAACATACATTATGATTTTTATGATAGTTCTGACCAGTCCATTAAAGCCCGAGTCCACAGCGCTCGGCTCCTCTGCACGAGTGTATAAAACGTCCCCGTGGATCAGGGGCTGGTGGCAGGAGGAGACAGCTGTCCACATGCCTTTTGTTCCACCGTACACCCTTCCTCCTCCTCCTCCTCCTCCTCCTCACCGACCCCCCATCCCCCTCTTCACCGGGCCCAAGAGCATGCGCCAACTCAGGCACTCGCATGTTCAGCTGTCGGGGTTCACGCTCTCCGGTCTCGTGCCAGCGGGCCTCCTCCTCCTCCTCCCCTTCCCCCCTCTCTTCCTCCTCCTCCTCCTCCTCGTTCTTTCCGTCCTCTCTCCTCTTTGCCTCATTTCTCTTCTCCTCTCTTCTTTTTTCTGTCTCCTCTCATTCCTCTTCTTCTTCCCTTTCCTTCTTCACTCCTTCTTCGCTCCAATCTCGCTTTTCCGATACCGATATACATTGGCTTCACACATGAGCTTCTGCCCGATATGAACCGATACCAGCGCAGAAACAGTAACACTTGAAAAACTCAGTTAACTTATTACACAAGAGTTCCAGTTGTGTTATGTAACTGTTATTTATCTTTCAAATGACAACTGAAGAACTTCATATGAAGAAAAGTTCAAACCTTATGAGATGTTCAAAATCAGTCTGTAAATAAAGTCTGTCTTATTACATCCAATTAAAGGTCAAAGCAGGATATCGACTTAAACCGATATCATGGAACCGATACCCAATCCAGCACAATGAGTCAATACCAGCATCTTTATAAATGCATCCCTTTTCTTTTCTCCTCTTTTTTCTCTTCTTTCCTACTCTTTTCTCCTGTTCTCTCTCTTCTCCTCCTTAGCTTATTTTCTCTCCTCCGTTCTCTTTTCTCCTCTCTTCCTCCTCCTTTACTTCTTTCTTTTCTGTCCTTCTCTCGTTCCTTCTTCTGTCTCCCTTTTCTTCTCCTCTCCCCCGTCTTCCCTTGATTTCTCTGCTCCTCTTCTTCCTCCATCGTTTCTCTCTACCTTCTTTTCTTTCTCCTCTCCCTTTTGCCCACTTCCTCCTTTCCTTATTTCATCCTCTCCTCCCCCTCTCTTTTCTTTCTTTCTTTCGTTCTTTCTCTCCTCTGGTCTGTTCTGTGAGATACTTACAGACTTCAGACGTGTGCTGTTGGAGAGGGCATGTTTCGTCTTTTTGACTCCGATGAAGACCTCAACTCTCAGTCCACAACATGTCTGTGGGAACAAAAACACAGACTCATTAGAAATACTAAACAAACAAAATCAAATAATAAAAGGATAATTAAAAAGGAACTGTTTGACATTTTCATTTCAAATTCCATAAACATGATCAAACTGTCTTCCCAGATACATGTTCAAATCATCAAATCAAACATACAGTAGCTTTTACTGGAAACAATTCTAATGTTGTTTAGAGTTGTTTATGTTATAATTTGGTGTTTTGGTCAAGACAATTATCCAATCAGAAACCAGAATGAGCCTCACATGAGACTCCCGTTTGGGTTGCCAGATTTAATACTGAAATCCAGTTGGTTTAAAGCCAATCTTTTTGGCTGTTTATTGTGTTTTTTACATTTAATACAAAGTGACCGTTTGGGTTGCCAGATTTAATACTGAAATCCAGTTGGTTTAAAGCCAATCTTTTTGGCTGTTTATTGTGTTTTTTACATTTAATACAAAGTGACAGTCCCCAAAATAAGCAAGTCAAAACAGCATTTCAAGCAAGATATAATATTTATATTGTATTTAAATGATAGTTATAGTAATAATAAAAACAAAATAAAAATAAAAGTAAACCAAACTGAACATTTGCAAAGACAATAAATAAATAAATAAATAAATAAATATAAAAATCACCAAAGTGTATTAGTTGAAATGGTGGATATCACAAAGCCCCTGCTGCCAATCACTGAGCAGTGCTAGTGCAGCCCATATACTGAGAATAAGAGCAACATTTTAAATTATATATATTATTTCAACTGTGAGAGCGCAGGGTTTATTCACTTACTTCATCAAAAGTTTCAAAAGATAAACTGTAGTAGTTATTTAAAGATGCGTAACTTTTCAGTTGGTATCCATCACCTGTTGTTTCTATGGATATTAGGGTTGTAAGAAAAAATCAGCTTAGTGATACTTTACTGCGTGATACTCCCATCGATTTTTTAAATGACATGTTCTTCATGAAAAAAATCAGTTCCGTTTACCGTTCTGATGATTTAAACATTAGACTAAATGTATTTCATCCAATTTTGTTCTCATAAAAGGTGCACTTGACCATAATATTATACATAATTATTGATAAATCACAATATATGGGTATTGTATTGGCATATATCGCGATATATAGAATCGTAACAGAGATATTGTGATATGTATCGTATTGCCAGATTAATGTCAGTGCACACCCCTGATGGATATGTCACTGCTCTGCCTGGAATGTTCCACAGTATGACATTTAACAGCTCTACCTTACATATACTCATTTACAGGTGGTTTTACAGCTCACAAATACCAGTTCACGCCTCTCCACAGATCTGACCTGTAACTCGGTCTGGCTTGGTCTCCATGAAGATGAAAAGGTTTAATACCGTACTGTGAAACATTCTAGACCAAATCTGCACGGAGAAAAGCATTTGATAAACCTTTCATCAGAAAAGCTACACGTTTCATCATTAACTAATAGAAAGTTTAAAAGAATAAACGGTAGTGGTTATTTAAAGAAAACAAAATGAGGATAAGGGGAAAGCATATCCAAAGTTGCAGGGCGTTATTGTCTTTCTAAGCTGAAAAACTGTAAGATAAGATAAAACACAACCAGCTTTTTCTTGATTCTGAAAGAAAATAAAGCAAATCTAAAAAAGTTGTCAAATGAAATAAGAAATATGCAAGATGCACAACAGCCATACAGTTTTTTTTTCATATTGGCTTGATATAGATTACTCATATCCAAAACAGTCAAAATTTCGTTCTTAAATTGTGTCCATGTGGATTGATACCAAATTCTTTTTTTCCTTTTTTTTTTTTTTTTTTTAAGAATTCATCTGGTGCAGGATTCTTTTCACAGCCCAGATTGCGGCCTGACTTGCCAGTTGTAGACGCTTTAAATTTAAGAAACTGAAAAAGATACAAAATTTTGGCACAGTTGGTACAAGGACATTGGTAACCTCGAGTTTGATAAAAATCCAAATGGTCAAGTGGGAAATTTTTGTTTATTTTTGGTCAGTTCAAGAACACCACAATTTGATACATGATTTTAAAGGTGCAATACCTGATTTTTACTGTCTAAAAAATGTAAAAAAACAAAACTAATTCATTTTAAACAGTTGACTTATGAATTACTGATGCATTTTGAGCATCATAATTATTCACCGTGATGAGTTTATAAGCGCTTTTCACAACTTTCAGAGGCCGGAGTGGAGTTTTACCTAATGCTAACAACAACTAGCATGCTAATCGCTCACTTCCTGATACTTGGACAGTAAAACATTTGCTAATTAGATGCAGACAATAGACTGAGAGGCTGAGGAGGCTGGTGGTTCCACTGCTTCATTGAAGATGGAGAGAGAAAGACTGAGGTGGGGAGGGATTGTGTTTGAATGAATAACTTGAGAGGTGATTGGTTACAAAGCCAAGGTAACACGCTGTGATTGGCCGGCAACAAACGTGACAAAGCTTACAATTCTACATAAACTGGCAAAAAAGATCAGTTCCGTTCCACTTTGTAATGCTATGTGGCAATACAGAAAGTGCTCCATTGTGTTTTTAAACCACATACTCCTTCAGTAGAATCATTTGGATAATTTTAGCCCTGGGACTGCCCATCTCTGACAAAAAAAGGGAAAAAAAAGCATTTTGAACCTTGGAGATGTTGACATAGTGCAGAGTTACAGGTATGTTTTTGATGAAGTAATAACGTTCTAACACGGCATAAAGCGCACAAGAATCCATTTTGTGTAATATAGGACCTTCAGATATGCATATCTGCTAACAAAAAACAATATCACACCATCTCTATGCACAACAGACTGAATATTGATCATTTAGAGTTAGCCATTTTTACAGGCTAATGCTTTTTATTATTTTTTTAAAGACAAATACATGAGATTTTCCACAGTATTCCAAAAATTTCCCACACAAGCTCGATGATGAGGCAGCATTAGCATCCCCTAATTGTACCAATGGGAAATACAACCTTCTCTGAGTTTCATTAGCTCGTAACTTTTATGCAAAACTGTCAGCTTCCCTAATGTTGCTACAGTAACTTCCCTTCTTCCCAAGCCATGCCTCTACGTCGCCGACCTTTCGCGACCTTGAGATCTCCAAAGGGGCCAGGGGGGAGAGAGGGGGATTGTGGGAAACGGAGGCAGGGGGAGTCTGCTAAACACTTGTGTCATTGAGTTTCCACACTGCCCCTGCCCGGGCATGTATGTATGTATACTATGGTCAGGACACATGGCTATGCCCACAACGACCAGCACGCCAGGGGTTAACAGTGTGACCCGGCATTCCAGAGGCCAAATCGTCTCTCAAAGTTGTAACTCATATGGCGGACAGAGGGTGGAACAGTTCGCCTATCTGTAATCGGCGAGGCTAAAGAAAATATACAGGACGACTAATGGCAACAAACTATGCGCCTTAATACTGTGGAGCCAATTACTTGTACAACAAACACCAGAGTCTTATCTCCCTCCCTTCTGCCAGGGTTAGTCCCATTTGTTTTATCTGAGCGCGACTGCCCGGGGCCCCAACTGTTCCACAATCTACCAAGATGTAAAAGATGTAGGTACAAATAATTACACTGCTTGTCTTTGCCATTATGAGAACAAGTAACTAAATGTTTTGTTTAAAGTCACACTATGGAACTGTTTGAGTAAAAAATTGACCAATATAAAACCCCCAACTGCTTGTCTCCATGGAGATGTTCCATGGGTTAAAACTAAACTATGAAGTATGGAAGAATGCGCATCCAACTGCACAGGAAATATTCTGAAGTTTGGCTTTAACTTTCTTTCCATTATATCATGCAGGAGACATGTTACCTCCAGAAATGGACATGAAGCCCACAAAGCTTTAGCAATGCAGTCAGCACAGTTACAGATGGGCCATATACTGCTGCAATTATCAGTATCGCCTGACTGTCGATATTCCATACCAATATTTTCCAACGCTGCCCCATCCTCTGTCCTCCATGCATCAGAGTTGTAACCTTTTGAGTTCTACACATTATCAATCTGGAACGGCTCTCACTGAAAGCAAATGGGAAAACACGGAACAAATCTACTCGGTTGAAGCATCACAACAGAGGAACAAAATGGCCAAAAAAATCATCTTTGTTACATCCAGTAGAGTGAAAGGCGTCTTCCACATCCACAAATGGACAAAGCGCTTCCCTCCTGCATGTTTTTCACAGGCAAAATAGTCTGTATTGACACTAAAATCAGCTGAAGTACGTCTGTGAGCATCTCTGTGTTTGTTTTGGTTCTCTTGAGTTCTTCGCCTTCTCTCGGTCTCTTAGACCTGTGTTCTTGGTTTAAATCATCTTGCCCACAATCCTTTCAAGATGCCAAGTACGTCTGAATGATTTGGGAAAAAACATATTTGGAAACTGTGATTTTTCTGACAAGCATCAAAATTTGCAATTAGATCAATTTATGTTGTAATAAGAATTCTGTTCAAAGGCATTAACAAAAATAGTGAAATATGAACTGACAAACTAATCCAAGAATCAAATTTCAGAACGTTGCAAATTTAAAATATAACTTTTATTTATGGCAGAAATGATGGCACTTTGCTGATTGCGTCCGCTCAAGTACCGATTTCAATTGCGATTTATCTTGGAGCTCCAGTGCCAAGATACTTCAGTGCACACTCTACAGTTGGCTGCCTTCACCGTCTTCTTTCAACATAAATACACTCGCCTCTGGGTACGCTCTTTATCTCCGGCTCGGGTTAGGAAGAATAGCTGTTTGTACCTCCCCCTCTGCCGCACGCTCTGTTCTGATCCTCTCCACATGCATCTGTTGGTGGTTGGTTGATTCGCGGTTTTGGCCGGGGCTCAGGTTTTTGGAGGAGCGGAGGTAGCAGCCATATACAATACATCCACAGTTTAGGCTAGGGGCCAGGGCTGCGTGTAGAGCAAGAGGGGCCCCGCGGTGGTGCTGTCAGGAGAACAATCCGAGCTGGGGTTTGAAAGAAGGGATGAGTTATCTCCAAGAGGTGCCGCATGCGAGGAGGTATTGGGAATATTATGTAAAGGTTATGATTTGGTACAAGAGAAGTGCCAGGCCTGGTTAGCGCTCGGATGGGAGGCTGCAGGGTAGAGCAGGTGTCACAGTTCTACTGGTAACTGTTGTTGTGTCCTTAGGCAAGACACTTCACCCACATTGCCTAGCATGAATGTGGCGCGTGTGAGTTTTTGGGACCAATGACGCAAGTTGTGCAAACTTGTGAACGCACTCTAAAATTACACAGCTCAACAACCTGGTTTGCGATGCTCTCAAAAGTTACGCTTCTGTGACTAAATGCTGAAAATATAATTGTCTATAGTAAGTTTTTAAATATGCTAAAGATGTACTGTGTAACTTTTCTGATTGGAGCCAGCAGTTTGTCTTCAGAGAGGGCTAAACATTATTTTTCACATCAGAATTAGGACTAAACTAGGACTAGGATTATGCACAAACACTGGGGATTATATGGTTTGTAAATTCTGCAAATATCTGAATCCACGCACAGGAAAAACTTGAGGGTTCAAAATTTCAGGGTAAAATATTTCAGAGCTGTTTTTAACACAAAAAGTGTTAACTATTTGAAAGTTAAATGGAGGTTCAAGTTGATATGGTTGAAGTTAATTCAACTTAACTTTTTAATTAAGCACCTCCCACCCACCACTTCAATCTCCCATGTGAGAAGACCAGTTTGAACCAGTTTTATACATAATTTCATCTTAAATTAACTAAAAAAAAGTGTAAAAATAAAACACCTTTGTGTGTTGTTTAGCTAATTCTGGAGAACCCTATAAAGTGTTATCTGTTTTTAACTCTTTATTTTGGGGTTAAACAGGAACTAAATTAACTCTAGAACAGATTGGACTCATATAAACCTTGAGAAAATTTTAAAATTGATTTCATGAGAGTCAATTTTAACACTCCACTTGCTGTGCACAAGGCCAAGTTACAAGCCAGATTTGTGGAGAGGCAAGCCCAGTAAGAATGCAAAAAAGATGTGTGTTAGGATTACATTTTGCCTCTCACAAAAAAATCAAAATTTTGAAGGAAAACTAATCAGATAACTAAAGTGATAATGCCAAAACAATAGAAATGCCATTTTGACACATTGTGAGTATTCAGCTGCCAAGAAATACCTCAATTTAATGCTAACTGTTTCATTTTGATTCAAATCTCCATAGCACAAGCAAGATTGAGACTATAAAAAAGATGAATTTGAGGAAAGGAGGATCAGCCCTAAATCCATTTCAATAATACTATTCAAACGTTGCAGCGCACATCACCTGACTTATCCAACTGTTGTCACGCCACAAAAGGAAAAGTGAGGAGGATTTGTCCAACGCTGGCTTATTTGGTGTTCCGTCATTGTAGCAAACGGCTATTAGCGTCGTGAATACACATGATACGCTTTCAAGGCTTCGTCAGTGAATACTCGGATTATGTAAATCTGGCCCCTCGTGAGCATGGGCTAAATTACAAAAAAAAAGAAAAAAAAAATTGACAAAGCGCGTCTTATTCTCTCAGTCTGTTTCTCATGTGTGACCTACATTACACAACCAAATGACGATGTTCAGTCACGCTTCAGACTGCATCAAAGCCCAAGTGTGAAACAAGAATATATAAGCTTTGTGCGGTGTTGAAAAGTGACTAAATACACAGAGTAAGAACTTGTATTTAGAAAACAAATTTTGCATAATTGTATTTTGGTAGATACCCTTTCACTTGAGCTCAAAAGAGTAAATTTTGCGTAATATTGGACCTGCTTTAATGGAGATTTTATTGCTTTGTCAGGAATGTTCCACAGTAAACAAGCCGGTAGCCGACTTCCAGAGAAAAGTTCCAGAGTTCACCTTTAAACCGACCATGACTTGCAGTATCCAGCTTCTCCATTAGCGCTATGGTCGCCATGGTCCAGAATGCGCAATTAGACAGGAACTAAAAGCATGGAGCAGCTTTGATCCGCAGAGGGAGCAGATGTCCCCAAGAGCCTGGAGACCAAGTCCAGCCCAATTCACAGTCCGTTCACACCACGACATACCACTGACAACACAACATTATGCACAGGATTACACTTCCATCACAGGCTAACAATAGGCCCGCTGCTACGTTTTCCACCAACGATTAATACACCAGGAATGTGCACCATGTCACTTTTATGCTACCGGAGAAGAGTCCGTCACTTAGGTTTGTCTGAAATGTTTCGCAGAGCAGCTTTACATTTTTCTTAATGGAGATAATCAGGTGGTTTGGTCACAATACCAAAAGATAAGAATAGACTTAAGACTGAGTCTGATGGCACAATGATATTAAAAACAGAATACTGAATTTTCAACATTAACTCATAGTATTTTCTTTGATATTTCCATATGACCTTATATCTGTGTAATTCCTCAGTCGTCCAAGTAGGTTCCATAGTGGTTCTTGGGTGTATATACTGGTCTGTGCACTGGTCTCAGAGTTTATATGAGTCCAGTCTGTTCAAGAGTTGATTGAACATTTTTGTAAATGTTAATTGAGTAACACTGGACCAAAGTTCTTGTTATATTAACGTTTCGAGAGCAAATGGATAACACTTTGTAGGTTTACCCTGATTTAGCTGAACAACACACAGAGATGTTTTAGTTTCACACTTTATTTTAGTTAATTTAAGATGAAATTATGTATAAAACTGGTTCTTCTCTCGCGGGAGTTTGAAGTGTTGGGTGGGAGGTGCTTAATTAAAAAGTTAAACTGAATTAACACTAGGGAAAGTGGGAGTTTGAAGTGGTGGGTGGGAGGTGCTTAATTAAAAAGTTAAATTGAATTAACACTAGGGAAAGTTAAATTAACTTCAACCATATAAACTCTGGCAAATAACCCCAACTCCTCAAACTTCCATTTAACTTTCAAATAGTTAAAAGAACACTTTTTGTGTTGAAAACAACTCTGAAATATTTTACTTTTATTTTTGCTTTGTTTGTTCTTACACTTGTTCTGACAGCTCAAGATCATTCTAAAGCAATTCAGGAAAGATTCATTTCTGTCCTGTGAATGGGACTTGTTTAGTATCGATACCTGCTCAAATTTGTATTTAGTTTCAATACTACTTTTAGTAACGATTACTATCCGATTTTAAGCACAACCCAATAAGCAGGAGACAGCCACAGGCCAAGTTACAGGTCAGAACTGCAGAGGTGACCTCGCTCACAGTAAGAATACATTTCTGAGAAACAAAACCACCTGTAAGCAGAGGTGACCTCGCTCACAGTTAGAATACATGTTTTTCAAAGTATTTCTGAGAAACAAAAACATCTGTAGTTAGATGTAATGCCACACTGCGGAACTTCGAAGGGAAATGTCCACTCTGTGAGAAACCCTGTAGCTGCTCATTTTAAAGAGGAGGGGATATTAACAGGCTGCTCCTACTAAGATAAAGGTTTATATTTATTCCTTAAAAACGCTGGTGGCCTAAATCAAGAATATGAAATTAAACACTTTTTATAATGCTGATGATAACCTGACTGATGGACTTATGGCTTATGTTATATGATCTGCAGTGTATATTGTGATATATATTGTCTTGTGTCTCCTGTGGCTCACTTTTGGACTGGTCAACCAGAGTATATATAGGAGTGTCACACCGAGAGAACCCTCACCTGAAAAAGATCTACTGATCCAAACGTTGCCATTCATTAAATGCAGTTTGGGAGTAAGTGTGCAGGTTTTGTCTCACTTTCTATGTTCACTATAGTAGCCTTGCACCCGTAATGTGCGTATACCTGCTGTAACTTTTATGAAAAATCCATTCTGTCACAAATAATCACAGAAACTGATTAAAAACTAATTTTGATGTTATGTTATGTTATAGAAGCAGCTCTTAAGGTAAAAGTGAGATGGATTTGTTATTCTGTTGTCCAATTATGAACCATTGTATTTGCCTAGAATTGCTGTGAACAATTAGGATGTGCAGAATGCATACGGTAACTGTGGACCTCAGCAAACAGATTAAAATGAACCAGCTCTGTTTTTATACATTTTCAAAGCAGGTAGAGCTCCTTTAAGAGTGCCAGATGATTTTTGTATTACCAATGGACACTGTTTTATGCGACTACCAACACTTTCAAATGAAGCGAGACAATCTTGACACAACACGAAACGCCAATGCCAGAGCAGCCTTATGCCGTTCCTCTGCACCACACAGCTCCGGCCAGTTCGGAGCTACGGCGCTAATCTAGCAAGCGCGGGCCGCGGTAAACATTGGACATGCAGTATCTAGCGTCCCTGGGGCTGTCACGGCTAAAGGGCAAAGGTCAAGAGCGGTGAGACGAGCCCTAACAGACGGAGCAACCTGTTCTCTTGGGTTCTCAGCTGCTGGGACAAAGCTGCACATACCAGGAGCACGCGGGGTTTAGCCGGGCATTATGGCAGCACAGTATATCGCAATGTAATCGAAACCGCAATCTGAGTTGGCGCAATGATCAGACTGTAAAAGCGGCAATTATTTTAGAGAATAGAATGTCCTTCCATCCATCATTTCGCCCTTTGCAAATCCGTGTGATTCTTCTGCTAATTTATCAGCTCACGTTTCAATGTTCTCTCAGATGTTCTACAATGAAATCACAAAGTTAATTGTAAAAAGTTTCCAAAAAGTAAAAGTATTTGACACCAGCCTCTTATTATTTTGGCTACTTGCTTTGTAGTTGTTATTACCATTTATAATTTTGCTCTTTTTTATTATAATATAGTGCGACATGTGAGCTACTGTGTCCAAATAATTTCCCTCGTGGATCAATAAAGTTTGTCTAAAGTCCAAGTCTAATGAATTGCAAAAAAAAGAATATAAAATGTCAATGGAGACGAGCACATAATGTCACCAGGAAAAGTTTCAGGTCAGATATGTGGAACAGCGAGCTTGCTCACAGTAAATATTTGTCTTGATTAAAGTATTTTTAAAAGGGTTAGGATTAGATCTAAAAATGCTTGGGAACAGGAAATAGGAATAGTTGAATCTTTTCAAAGCCAGTGATGTTTTCAGTCTTAAAAGTCAGGTTAATATTTAGACCTACAAAAGGCATGGTGTAGTGTAGACAGTTGTTACTATAGCTACCGCAAAATAAATTTTACTTTTAATACATTTTGAGCTCTAAAACGATCTGAATTAATTATTAAAGTGACTTCAAAAACACGGAGGAGCAATTTTGGATTACCACGAGCTGATTGTGAAAAAGTGGCTCCACAGTTTCCAGCTTTTAAATTCAAATTATACTCAGGACATATGACTTTAATCTTAGAATCTAGGTTCATGCAAGGCCCTATCAAACATATGGAAAGAATCAGGAACTTTATTTTTTTTTTGGCTCCTGCACACTGATGATTTTGGCCCCGTCTCGCAATGGTAAATGCGATGCGGTCAAACATAAAAAAATAAACTTGATTAACGAAAACAAGTTAAAACACGCATTGTGTAACTTTTTTGGTGAAGGCTCCGTCAAACGCTTTGTCTGGAAAGTTTCACGATGTGACGGTGTGGCATTTAAACCTTTCTGTCTTCAAGGAAACCCAACAAGACCAAGTCACGGGTCAGATCCGCGGAGAGGCGACACTGCTCACAGCCACAATAGCAGCTTTTCTAGGTATAAAAATACTTGTAAATGGATAAACCTTATAGTAGAGCAGTTTAATGTCATAGTATTGATGTGACATATCTATAGAACAGCGCACCTTTAAGGATTTGAACCTTCGACCCTCTCATGTAAGCATCTCTAATCGCTCTGCTATTGTACAAGCCAAAAACTTCTTTACAGTGGTCAACAAAAACTTCCTTTCACATCGCAAGGTCAAATCTCCAATATTTAATTAACAGCGGCAGAAACCTCGCCTGAATCTTAAACTCCCCATGCAGTCCCAAATTGTTTTGAGTAAACTATAGTGTTGAAGTAAGCTTTTTCCAGCGTCCCTGAACACAACGTGAGGCAAACTGGACTCTGCGGTGTTATTGTAATGAATGCTCCGCCCTTACAGCTATATGATATTTAATCTATCAGTGAAATTAAAGTCATAAATCACTCAACATCTGTGACTCCCTGTGTGCTCCCCTGCAGAGGTCCAGACACAGGAGCGCAATGGAACCTGACAAGAAGGATGGATATACAAAACGCTCGGAAGAAAAGCAAAGAGATCCAGGTACTGAGTCTAAAAACAAAAGAATAAAAAGTGCAATTAGCCGATACAAATGTGGGTTCAAACGGGCTAGCAAAATTAGAATACAAATGACTTTACTAGTACAGCCTGAGGAAAGCGCAAGTCAAGAGAAAACAAAGTATAAAGATTACCTGATTATTTAAAGTGGATAAAGAAAAAGCAAGGCAAGGCGAGTTTATTTGTATAGCACCATTCGTACACCGTAACAAGTGATTCAAAGTGCTTTACAGAATAAGAAGTACATTAAAATCGCAATACAAACAAATCAAAAGATAAATGTCAACCTTTAACGTCACTATAATGGTCTGATTTGGAGCAATGTCCCCTACTAGCCACTAGGGGTGTAAGAAAAAAATCGATTCAGTGATATATCGTGATACTTTATTGCACAATTCTCAAATCGATTTTTTAAATAATATTTTTTCACCAAAATTCATTAGTTACATTCACTGTTACGATGATTTAAACAGTTGTATAAATTATATTTCATACAACTGTGCCCTTGTAAAGGCAGTATTAACAACAGTAGTTATTTATAAATCTCAATATATAGTGCTATGTTTTAGTAACGAGATATTTCAGAATTTATCGAATCGTGACATGTAGATCATGATATGTATTGCATCCTCAGACTCAAGGCAATGCACACCCCTACTAGCCACTAGGGTTGTAAAAAAATTAATTAAAATTAAGAAACTACTATTGAAACTCGAGATGTTACTGCTTAGCCAAAAAGGTGCAATAATATGGCATTAAACGCATCTGTCGCCATGGTAACAAGCATTTGAAGAAAGTGGGCTAAGATACATGCCAGATTGAACAGTAAGTATGTTTTTCCAATATCATACAAGCACCTGTAACTAAGATGTTATCCCATTCTACATTCAAGGCAAAGCAATAATACAGTATCTCCATGGAGACGTGTAGTTGGCCGACCCTCTATAAGACAGATTACATGGTGTGCTTTAGGGCGGGGCGTTTAATCACATTTTTTATTGAGATTTTGTTAGTTTTAATGGAGATGCCTGTAGCCAATCATGAATCAGTGCTAGTCCAGCCTCTGCAGCTCAGGGAAGGAATTCTGGAGGTTGAGTTTTCCATATACTGAAGATGAGAAAAATGTATGTGGTACTGGCAACCCAAAATACACTTGTGATTGTAAGTGCAGGTTACAAGAGCACAGATTAAAAAGTTTGTATTGTTTATGTAACATTAAATTTGCACTGCGTAATTTTTTTTGTTGTTGTTGGAGGTCAGTCACTTGCTTGTTTCTATGGATACATCATTGCTCTGCCTGGAATGTTCCACAGTATGACATTAAACACTTACATTTGATCAAATACAAGTGGTATTTTTGCTTAAAAATACCTTGTAAAACAGGCATTTTGACTGTGAGCGGGGTCGCCTCTCCATAGATCTGACCTGCAACTTGGTCTGGTTTGATCTCCATGAAGATAAAACAGTTTAATACGATACTGTGCAACATTCCAGACAAAGTAATAACAGCATTTGAAGGGCGTTCCACCAGAAATTACACAATGCACTTTTAACACCGCCAGACATTTTTATTTTGAGTCAGAAAAGGAAAAAAATAAATAAAATGGAATCAATCGATCACTATGAAGCCTTTAATAAAAAGCGTAAAAGAAAAAAGTATTATACACAAGCGTCCCATTCTGCTCCCCTCCGCCTCCTCCCCTCCACCAGCGCCCCCTGACACTGACTGCAGCACACAGGCACTTCACAAACAGCTGACGTTTTAACAGGCTTACAACAGCTGACACAGGCTACAGGTGGGGCCGGGGGAGCTCTCATAAGACCCCCTCCGCTCCGCGCTCTCCCCCTCCCCCGCTATCTTGCTACCCATAATTCCCCTCACCTGTTGTGACTCCGGAGGAATTGGGCTTCATAGTGTCCGCGGGGCCTGCTCTATCACAAACGCATACACGGACATCGCGCTAGCCTCTCTGGGATTGCACGAGGGGAGTTCATTTGGCAAAAGAGATAAATGCCACCAGAGCTAAGCGTTATGGAGCTCAAGGGACTCGCTCACTTACAAGTCTAGTCTGGTTGTGGAAGTATATTTCTTTTTTTTTCCATAGACTTACTTAAAAATTCTAATATTTTAAGGTGCATTGTGTAGCTTTTCGGTTTAGTAACGAGTGTCTCCATGGAGATTATTGTGGTTCATCAAAGCATGGTAAAAAAATAAAGTTTAAGATAACCTTGATTAGAACCCTGCATTAGGTTTTAGTATCCAAAAGATGATTCAAGAAGAAATGTGGAAAAAAAAGGAGATGTTTTAAAGATTGCTCAAGCTCCATAACATTAACTAGAAATTGATCTTATCTTGTGTTTTCAAGTAATTTTTTTATAAACTTAGGGACTTTTAAAGCAATTTTTATGCAAGTTTCAGTTTCTGTTTACAGAATAAATGACAAATTATTCGATTACGCCTTATTTATTTGGTTCGCTATGTTATAGTATAGGATTTTTTTTGTGTGTTTTGAGCAAACTCTAAATATTTATTCATTTGCATAAAATTTTGACCCAAATATTTTTGGCCAGATATGGAACCAAATGCAGGGTTCTAATCTAGAGAATCTAAAAAAATATTTTTGGACGGCCCTAATGGAGATGTTATTGCTTTGTCTGGAATGTTCCATCTGACATTAAACACATCTATCTAGTATAATCTTATTCATTATGGTTGTTTCTGTTGCTCAAAAATACATTAAATCTCTTTTAGAATATGGTTTCCTCTTCACAGATCTGACCTGTAATGTAGCCTATAGCTGTTTACCTTGAGAAAGATATGTTTTATCTCTACTGTGAAACATTCTAGACAAAACATTTTAGACAAGCAGGTGATGGATCCTTGACTAGAAAAGTTGCGCAATGCACCTTTAAGCATTTAAAGGCACCACTAAAGCAAACCAGCAATGTGCTAACTAAATGTCATGGTAAATTGTTATACGTTCATATAGAGCTTTTCTCAAAGTGTTTTACATCAAGGAACCATTTACGCATTCACACACACACACACACATTCATACACCAGTGTACACACCGTTTCTGTCACAAGCAGGATTTGAACCACCAACCTTCGCATCAGTGGATAAACACTCCTGACATCAACTGAGCTAACATGCATTATGCAGTATTTTCAGTCCAAAATACATTTAAAACCTAAAATTCTGCAAAAGCTAATACGTTATTACATTTTCATGGAAACGAGCAGGAAAAAGAGTCAGGTTTGTGGAGATGCAAGCCGGCTTAGTGTAAAAATGCATGATTTTGGAGTTTGTCAATGTAATATACCAAAGCGATTATACCAATATATTTGACATAGTAAATATTATTCTCATAACTCAAAAAGTGTAATTTTTAAAACTAATCTGAGGCTTCCCCTTTGTAGTAATGTTTTCCCAATGTACTTACTGGAATCCAAATATGATTAAAATCCACATTACTGTCATTCATAATATCTTTAGAAAATGCTAACAAAAAACATAAAATTTGTGACAATTTCTCAAATCAGAGATGTGCTTTTGTAATCAGACTTTCTGTGTTGGTGGCTGCTACGTGTGCTAACAGAACAACAGATGCTGCAGAACACTAGCGCGCTAACGGGTTAAGCGCTAAGCTCCTTTACGGCAGTGAAGAGGACGTGAGGCGCTCGCGTGGTAATCCGCCAATGTTTTAAAACGCTATGGACACAGGTTTCACTGCAATCAGAATTATATACAATAGAACGACGGTCTGACTATCTGCTGTAAATGTGGCTTTAATCTGGGGTTAAGTAAAAGCAGGATAATGGAAGCAAAGTGTTAAAAAGAGGTCAATGGTGGCTCTATCACTAATTAGCTTGAAGTATACAGTAAATTGAGTATATGTGTATTAGGCATTTGAACCTAGCAGACCTCCACCAAAGTGTGCGGCAAAGATGAGGTGTTCAGTGGTAGCTCCAATCAAACATAAGTAAAGAACTTTTTTGCAGGCCGGCGACTGCATTTTCGGCCCTATCTTGCAATGTTAAATAGTAAAATCTTGTAACTTGCTTGCGATTGTGATTGAATTCCACGTGAAAAAGTAATAAAAACTTTAAAAGCCCAAATTATGCTATTTTCTGATCTGTTATAATGTTGTTTCCTCATTATAAACATACCTGGAGTTGCGTTTTGTTCCATTCACACACGTTTAACACACAGATCCTGCGTATTTAAGATGAGTTCTTCTCTCAAACTGAAAACACTGTTCCACCTTGTGATGTCATATCCTCTATTAACAGGAAGTGCTCCACTGTATGCTTAAACTCCATACACCTTCACTAGAATCTTTTGGATAATTTCAGCCCTGGAACTGCCAATCACTACTGAACAAAAGATAAAATGTAGCTAATTTGAAAACGACCACTTCATGACATCACAAGGTGGAGCAGAGCATTTTAAGCACTGGAAACGGATAATAAAGGACTAACTAAACGTGTAAATGAAACAAAACACAACTTTGGGTATGTTTGCAATGAGGTAACAACATTATAACATGGCTTAAACTTCACAAAAGTACATTTTATAATAGTAATATACGATCTTTAAGTATATGGAGTAGTTTTTTTCTTACTTTTTCTAGAATTTTAGAATGATGAGAAATTAATATAGTTGCAAATGACTATTTAAAACAAAACATTATACCATTTATATAAGAAAAAACCTTCAAAACATTGCACATAACAGGAAGCTAAAACCTATGAATGCATCTTCTAAAGTCTTTGTGGTAGAACTTTGCGATGGCACCTCTTGTGAGATCTTCCCAAAGCTTTTGTTGCTTCATGGTGCGACGCGTGCAGGATATTAAGCACGGGGAGTAAAAGGGCTGGAGCTCAGAAGAACAGAGCGGATTTGAAAGCGCAGCGTTTCTTTGGATTGGAGGAGAGAAGCGTGGCGTGAAGAAGAAGAAGAAAAAAAAAAAGACAAACTATCAGGATTAAACATTCTTGCTATGTGTGCAAAACTCTTTTTTCTTTCAGAACTTGGGGGGAGCTAACTTTTGAAAGGAGCCATGTGTGGTTCTAATGGCTCATTCGAGATGCAGCGTTTGGTTCAGACTACGGCGCCTCGCGTAGATCTATACTCGTAATTTTCTTTTTAAACATTTCTTGGAGTTTAAACGTCACTTTTTGTCTGTATTTCATATTTAATCGTCTTTTTTAAAGGCGCACGGAGCAACATTTCTAGTGGAGGGTTCCGCACATGTTTGTCTCCATGGAAAAATTATTGCTTTGTCTAGAAGTTTCCACAGTATAGATTAAACCGATCTGTCAGCAGGTTACAGCACTACGGTATACATTACATTTCAGATCTATGGAGAGTCGCCCCTGTTCACAGAAGGAATTATTGGATTTTTGAGCAATAGAAACACCCGTAATTAATAAATGCTAAATGGATATGTTAAAAGTTGCACAGTGACAGCACCTTTAACACTGCAGTTACTTTTATGTTATGTATAAATGAACAAAGTGAGATTTTGTTATGCCAAAGTCTAGTTCATGTTGTTTTTGGACTATAGGGGCCACCGTAGTTTCTTCTGCTGATGGGAAAAACTGTAGATGTGAGACAGAACAAGAACTCATTAAAAAGTGAAATAATGGAGGGAAGCATGGAAATATAGGGTACATAAAACATTCAGGTAAAAAGCCAAAAAATCTGTCTCATAGCCAAACATAATTCATGCTCAATGCTTTGTTTGTATTTTTACCTAAATATCTGAACACATCCATACTGTGATCACACTGTTAGAAGTTTTTTATGGTATTTTTGCAGTTTTTTTTAATCAAATGTTGCCCCTAACCTGTCTTTATACCAAACAAACCTTTTCGTTCTCAAGATCAAGCATCTGTCAGTAACAATACCGACCAAGGAGACTGCTTAAAGTAATTGTATGCAAGATTTTGATTTTAAATTTCACATTTCGGAGGTAGACATGTTCAAATCAAATGTAGCTCTCACTGATAACAATTCTAATATTAATTTATTGCAAAAAAAATGGATAAGATGTTCCATTTTTGTGCTATAATTTAATGTTTTGACTTAACTTACCACACCTACCTAAACCTAAACCTGATCTGAACCTAAACCCAGCACTTTCATCCAGTCATTAACCAGTGCTAGTGCAGACTCTGCAGCTCAGTGAGTGAATTCTGTCCTTATATTGAAAGAAAAACTTGTGTATATCCTCTGTCTGCAGGTTTAGACATTGGCAACCCATTATCAGACTTTTTCCCAATGTAAGAGCACAGACTACATTCTGTTTAAAACAAACTCAAGAGTGGACATAAGTACATAATATTAGTGCTTGTTTGAGACAAAGTTACAGCTATAAGTTCTCCATCCACTCCTCACATCTTCCCTCTTTCATTATCGGTGCTTTTAGCCTCTGCAGAGCCTCCACAGTTTGCAAGTCGCTCGAGACTTCAGCTGTACAGACGTTTACCACAATCTCTGTCTGCCTCACTGGAGAATCAACAGCATTTCTAATAATCATCCCCATATACACTAGTGTGGATGTTATACAGACTCTGCGATTTATTCATTTTTATTTAAAAGGTCGACTGTGTAACTTTTTGGTTGGGGCTTCGTCGCCTGCTTGTTTCAATGGATATTGCTCTGCCTGGAATGTTCCACAGTGTGACATTAAAACAGCTCTACCTTATATATATTCAATCACAGGTGGTTTAATAGCTCAAAACTACAAAGAAAAACAGGCATTCTGATTGTGAGAGGGGTCGCCTCTCCACAGATGTGACCTGTAATTTGGTCTGATTTGGTCTCCATGAAGATAGAAAGGTTTATTATCAAAGCAAGAACATCTCCATGGAGAAAAGCATGATTTTTGTGCACCTCGAACTTTTTTGTCCAACCATTTTTATTGTCCAAATGCGCCGCGCTCAGCTACGTAATCATTTCAACTTCAAAACAAACAGGACCTGCGAACGCTCCTAGAATAGCCACAGACGGCGTTGGCTTCCTGGTTTTCCGCTAACAAGAGTTCACAAATGACATTTCCGCCGCCTGTCCTGACGCAGCCTCGCGCTAATGCTAATGAGCCTTCAGCTAGCATCTTCAGAGCCTTCTTATCTCCTCCACCCCCCCCTCCCCGTCTTCCTCCTTCCTCCACCGGCGCTAATGCTCGCCCTCACACCGCATCTCCGCTCCTCTCCGCCTCGAAATCGCGAATCTCCAGCCCGTAATGCGATCGCCCGGCTCAATAACATCAACAGAATTCTCCGGAGAGGATGGAGGGATGGAGAGAAGAGAGGCGAAGAGGAGGAGGAGGAGAGGAGGCCGTGGGCGGATGTGTGCTTTGCCTGAAACATGGGTAGCGTGTGTGGGCTTGGAGAGCAGGAGAGGCCTGGGCGAGAGGTGAGCAGGAGTCACCCATTCAACGGCATCAAATAAACGGTTATCTAATGCGGCTGACGAGGCCTGGCGCGAAAAACTCACAGCGATGGGCTACCAAAACACCGGAGAAACATGGAAAAATATTGACGCTTGATAGTTGCGGGGTTCGGACGGATTTAAAAGGTTTGAAAAGATATTGCGTCGAGACAGAGGTTGCCGGAGCTTGATAATTGCAGCTGAAGGGAAGGGTGTCAGGAAATGTTCGAAGCAGCAAGCGTATGGAAGATTTTCACTTCAGATTCCATAAACATGACATAACATTACAGAGAATGCAATAATATCTGTATAGAAAAGTTGAAAAATGCATCTTTAATAAAACAAATACAACTACAAATAAGGAAAAATAAGGAAAACGGGATCCATCGCTGCATCGTTCCAACCTCTCCTCCACGAAACACTGACTTTTATCTCTTAAATTTGCCAAAGTTTGACACAATACTTTTTTACTGTGTCTCCAAATGTGAAGCAGACATGTTCAAATCCTAACCCTAACCTTTTTGCAAGACGTTACAATTTGTAGGACAAGTACACGGTAGATAATTGTTCACAAAGGTCGTTTCTCACCAGTTCTTCACGGGTTTCTTCGTTTATTAGACTTTTTTAAGGTATCTGACTCTATTTAATGGCATTGCTGATAGTGACATACAATACCTGTATTATATATCATTATTATTTCAATAAACACCTAATTCCATTCTCCCTCGTCTCATTTATTATGAAAAACAAATCAAATGGCCAAATGTCTGATCACTTCAATGATTAATTACACTGAAAATGACAAGTCTGATGACATGTTTGTTTTATCTGAATATTTTCATACAGAGTTTTAACATATTGGTGTAATTTACTATGCCAGAAAAAGCAGCCACATCTTCAGTGTTTGGGGAGTAGTGCACCATGACATCTCAGACCCATCTGCTTGTGTGAATTCACGGGTTGGGCGAAAATACAAAGTAGTTTAGGATATCTGCGTGGCAAACATCGGGAAATGACTCTTGATTCTCGTTAAAAGATTTCTTGTCAACAGAACATGGGTCGAGGCCGCCAATAAAAGAAAGCTTTGCCTCGTGCACGGCTTTGTCTACTGCAGGGAGCGAGTCGACATAAGAACGAGCAGAGCGAGGAGCTGATGCCAGGCTGGATGTTGGCGGTTGTTTGTCCTCCAAGATGGCGACGTAAACAAAAAACGTGTATGCCTGACGTCATCCAAAACACGCTCTAGCTTTCAACAATAACAAATGTAATGTTGATTTCTATTTAATTACAAAACCGCTGGACGTGATGGTTAAGTTGTTTATGTTTTAATCTGTTGTTTTGGTTCTCAAGATGATTATCCAATCAGAAAGCAGAATGAGCCTCACTCGAGTGATTAAAATCTTGTCAATAATAAACTAGTCTGTTCTGACCACTCATGAATCATTTTTAGGAAACAATCTCGGAGGGTTTGGCAAGAGAGGAGGTTTTCACAATGTTAACCTTTGTGTTTGACGGGGTCTCTGACACTGGGCAGGACACTGGTGACCCACGATTATTTCTTTTTAAAAACTGTAGGAGCTCAGGCTTCAGACAGATTCACATTTTTTATTGAAATTGAGATTCACTTAGTTTGGTCTTTTGAATGCAGAGGTCTACAGCCAGTCCTCTGTCAGTAAAAGTATGTGGTTTGGAGCAGAGCTTAGACTGTATAAAGAAGTGCACTAAATGTTGATAGTGTTCAAATGAAGCCCATGGAGTCTAGCAGTTATAAAAGTGAATTATTTTACATGCAAATCAGAGAAATAAAAACAACAGGATCATGTAGAGCGGGTTAATATGAACATTTTAAGACCAAAGTGACGGCAGAAGTTACAGAGAGAAGGGTGACAATTTTTTCAATGTACAGTCAAGTGGAGCAGGACATGATGGAGCCGGAAGCTTGCCCATGCTTACATCCTGTGTGGAACTAGCAAGTTAGCTATGTCCATTTATATAAGGGTCAACCACATGACGTGTGTCCAATTGCGATTTCTCCAGTTAAAAAAGTTCAAATTTCATAATAATTCCCTACATACCTGTAGTACCTCTGACCTCAATCGAACAAAATCATTTTTTTTCAGAAAACTTAAGTAAATTTGCATGTTTATGTACTTAAAGTGTTCAAATGTCATGTGGTGCGACAGTCCGCTCTTAACTGCTGATTTATTTTTCTTTAAAATGACTCTTAATCTAATCACATTTATTTTCTTTCTTTTTTGGCATATTTTCTGAAGTGTTTTTAGTCCCACATGAAATGTCATCTTTCTTAAATAGATATTTCCCCCATAATATTCAAACTAATATTGTCCGAGCGTGTCCATGTTTTCATGTTTTCAAATCTCAATATCATGTTCATATGACTCAGAACTTAGATCAACATCCCAACCAAGTTTTAGAAAATAAAACGATTTTAAGGTTATTCTCGGTCACACCAGATGACATTTTTAAGGTCGTAGCCAATTCATGTACATAAATAAACAGTAAAAATACTTAATATAAATGTCAAACATAGATTCATGCAGACCAGACATTTAAATATTTGGAAAAGTTCAATAGAGACTGAACTTATACACCCATGACCCATACTGAAAGACAGTTACATTTAAAGGTGCACTATGAAACTTATTGGTTAGGGGTCCGTCACCTGCTTATTTCTATGGATATGTCATTGCTTTGCCTGGAATGTTCCACAGAATAACATTAAATCAGCTCTAACTTACATTTATTCAATTAAAAGGTGGTTTTACAGCTCAAAAATACCAAGAAAAACAGGCATTCTGACTGTGAGCGGGGTCGCCTCTCCACAGATCTGACCTGTAACTTGGTCTGGTTTGGTGTCCGTGAAGAGAGAAAGGCAAAAACATTTGAAGGACTCTCCACCAGAAAAGTTACACAATGCCCCTTTGATAAAACAAAATAAAACCAAGAATTCATGATCAGTAAAAACACGATCCATCCTGCATCATCCCAACCACTTTTCTCCAAAACTATTCATTTTATCTTTCAAAATTTGACAAAGTCTGACTCAATACTAAATGATTTCTTTTTTCCAGAAACTCTTTGCTTCTGTCGCGTTAATTTGCAATCACAGCAATATCATTCCTCTAAGTCGCACATTCATTAGCGAGACTCTGTGACACTAGCTAATGAGGCAACAGAGACAATTAACTCCAACTAACGAACTACCAAAGTTATTATGTTGTATTTTTTCTGAACATCTATTTTCTACAGTGACACATGCAACCGCTCGCATCAAAAGGTTTCTTCATCTCCTCCTCACATGGATGACTCACGCAGACAGATTTTGACTAAACATTGAGAAAAAAGACTCGCTCGAACTAAAGACGGATGTGGGGCTGATGGTACGTGTTCTTTCACCTCCAAATGGAAAGTCGGTTCTCCGAGTTACTGCGTACTGCGGTGTCCTTGGGCAAGACACTTCTTCCATCTTTTTACTGAATGAATGCGCAATATTTATGCAAATTATGTTGTTTCCTCGTTACAAACAGACCTGGAGTTGTGTTTTGTTTCATTCACGCGTTTAACACAAATCCTCCTCCACTTTGTGATGTCATGTAATACAGGAAGGTCTCCACTGTGTTTTTAAACGGTATATACCTTGAATCCTCGAATCATTTGGATGATTTCAGCTCTGGAATTGCTAATCTCTACTGAAAAAAAAGGTAAAAGGTACAGCTGATAACATGAAAACTACTGCTACATGACATACATGACATAAGGTTTGGAGATGAAGACAAACTAAAAATAAAGTTACTGAAACATGTGTGAATGAAACAAAACACAACTCCAGGTATGTTTTTGAGGCGATAACAACATTGCAACATGGATTAAAGCTCACAAGAGTCGATTTTGCCTAATATAAGAGCCGAAAAATGCTGTGTTTTTCAAGTTTTTAAGTCTTCAAAATCAGATACTGCACCTTTTAATAGGACAAAGAGCACGTTATGAATCTGTTAACGTGATGTGGAAGTATAAACACGGCGTGTATGAGCCTGATGCCACATGCCTGAGGTTCACACACAAATATTAAGAGGTTTGGACCAGACTATAAGGGATTTCCACGCCCTCCCCTCCTTCACATTCACTGTTATGTCAGCCAACAATAATAACTCAACCAAATAGACTTCAACCAAACAGTAGCTGATTGAAACCTTGGCACTCAGATCCTGGCAGGTAGAGCTGTTAACAATGTGGCGATAGAAAAGAATGATGGATTTTGCGCTCGCTGGTGGTACAGCAGCTTCAAGGGCCCATAGTACACTCTTTTCTGATCTCTGTTATAATGTTTCCTCGCCAAAAACATGCCTGGAGTTGTTTTGTTTAATTCACACACGTTTAACACACAAACCCTGCATATATTTTACTTATTTAGTTCTCGTCTCCAACTGAAAACACTGTACCACCTTGTGATGTCATGTGGTAACACAGGAAGTCCATTCATCACGATAGTTTATAAGTGCTTTTCACAACTCTTAGAGACTAAAGTAGAGCACAAACAGCATGCTAACGCGCTCCTTTTGATTAATGGACAACAAAATGCATTCTAACTAAATGCAGACCGCACACAGTGGACTTATTGAGTTGTTTATATCAATATATCTGTACTGGAAGACACATTTTGCTCCAATATGTGCTACATGGAGGAAAATTAGGTACAGGACTTTAACCGTACCAGACTTTTAAGTATTTTCTTCTCTTTAAACCCGGATCCTTAGTTTCAAATGAAAAAAAATGGATTTTGAAAGACAGCACGTCATGATGGGTTGACAACAGCAGATCATTACAACAATAAATAATCACATTAAAAACCATAGAAACTAATTCAATAATGGAACAAAAACATGGGAGAATAATTGAATGCCCCTTCCCTGGCCCTGTGCTTTGTTCTCAGCATTAGCCTTTGACTGGACTAATGAGCCTACACAGATGATCCCTCCGTGAGGCCGAGGGGGAGATACGCTGGAGTTTATTGGAGTGAAGCTCTAGTGTAACCTTTATGTTTTGGTGAGGAGGGGGTGGGAGACGGGGAGAGGAGTGGGAGGAAGAGAACGGAACCACGATTAAGACTAAACCAGGTCTGAAGCAGGATTACGACAGGACTAACTGAGAGATAACTAGGTCTAAAGCAAAGTCAAATAAGAGCAAAACCAAGGTGAACCTACAGCTAATATAATGGGTTGATTAATGGGGCAAAGAATTACTAAAATCTTGATCAAAAATTCTTTAATAATAATGTTTTTTTGTTTTGTTTTGGAGCTTGGACACAGCTCAATTGACTCATCCATCCATGCTGTTTTGCTAATCCAAGGCCAGGTCACGGGGGCAGCATTCCAAGCGGGAACTCCCAGATTTCCCTCACCCCGGACACATCCTTCAGTTCCTCCAGGGGAACCCCGAAGCGTTCCCAGGCCAGCTGAGAGATACTGTCCCTCTAGTGTGACCTGGGCCTTCCCTGGGAAAGTCGCTTAACTATTTTGTGCATTATTCATTCACTGCATACTCGGTTGTGGTAACTTACTACATCGTGCCATAGTGGTTCGTTAATAGTATTATACTTAATGCTGAAACACACAACTGTTTTCTCCCCTTAAAGTGTCTGCAAGAACTAGGAACAGATTCGATTTAAATACCTGCTCCCTCCTCTCACTGTTTGAGAATCAGGCGCTCCTGCTTCTACAAACCCAGATTGAATTACCACATCAAATCTGTTTTCTAGTAACAGGCTCCTGCTCTCTACAGTATAGCGCGCAGTTATGGCAGTTTGTCAGTAACAGGGTTGACATCCTCCGTGTGGAACCTTGATCTGAACGAACAAAAAGCACAGAGTAAATCATCCAATCGCGTCATCCACGGCTTTGGCAGAGGCGCCGTGTGATCTGAGCCAACTACAGCAAAGAGAAAACAAGGAGAGGAGCCCGTCCAAGCACATCGCTCGCTGGTATTTGGGAGGCGCCTTCATTCACACACAAACTCAAAGAATGCGGTCTGACCGAAGAGCGCCAAATGACGAAGAATCGGAGAGGTGACGTCTTTTTGAACGCACAATTTTCCATTCACTGTCAGGGGTCAGTTCTGCAGGATAATTTGTGCTCATAAATTACTTAAGTGATAGTAGTGGTGACAGTGAGTACTTTTACTATGTTGTACTGCATGTTGTGCTTCTGTCTACTGTCATCTAAACCACAGCTGTTACTAGTACAACTTAGGTTTCGGTATTAGTTTCAGTAACGTTTAGCATCTGATTTTTGATACTTTTGACAACTCTGATACTTATTTGAGCAAGTATTGATACAAAAAAGTCACATTTACAGGACAGAAATGAATAGTATAAGAGCACACAGACTACTATACGCCCATGGGAGACTGTGGCACCTACCTGGACGTCTGAGGGATTAAATAAATATAAAAAAAATCACATTATATTGTCGTAATAAGAGTATTCTGTATCTACACTACACTCATACCACTACAACTTCTGAGACAACTTTTTAATGACAAAATTCATGAAGATTAAACAACTGTGGGGAAAAAAAATATTTTAATAATTGCAACTTCTCTGCCAACTGTTTGCTATTTTGGTTTTAAAATCTGGATTCTGTGAAGAGTGCACATTTTAAAAAATCGAAAGAAGACTAGAGTATTAACTGCTAATTGGTGTGCAACATTAATCACAATTTAAAAGAAAATTTTAAAAGGCTGCAAGTTTTGAAGTACCATAATTTCCTTAACACAACACAACACAGAGAATATATTTATAGAATGTTTTAGTACGAATAAGCACCGTTAACCCTGTAGTTAGATCTGTCCAAACATGTTCTGAAATGTTATTCTTGTATTAGTTCATCAGTTCATATTTCTTTTTGACATCTTTTCTTCTGTATGTGTTTAAAATGTGAATTGAATCCTATTACTTATAACATAAAACATAAAACTACACAATCACGGTGCTTGCCACATTTAAATATTTTTCTCAAATCGTCATATTTTCTGCAAAGTTTTCAGTGACTGAAATATGATTCTTGTATTAGTTTGTCTTTTTGTAAATTGTTGGATGCATTTAGAAAGTGAACTTTGCGCAGAATCCTATTATTTGAACATAAATCACAAATGCAATCACAATGCTTCTCAGAATCAAAATCGAATGCAGAATTGAATCAAAATTTAAAATAGAATTTTCCCAAAAATTGTCTTTGTTTCGAGATTGTTTGCAGTGATCTCGGATGGGCTGTTTTTTTATAATAACACAAAATAATTAGCTGTTTGTTGAGGATAATGATACTTAAAAATAATTGCCGTTCACGTAATTAGCTAATTTCAGCAGTTCCTCGCAACCTTACGTGATCTTTTAAACGTCGTCATTTACACCACACTACAGAATTCGCACACAGAACACAAAACACACACAGAGCAACATCTCCTGGCGTCTTGAGTCATCTGCAGACCTTTGATACTGACTTGTGGAGGCTGAGGAGCAGCGTTCTACAGACAGTTACAGATACATGAGGGTACGCCGTTTCACAGGATGCGTCTCCACTTGTTTTGCGCGGATGAACGATCGTGGAAAATTTCCGACAAACATTGCAACAGCGGCTAGATCTCGGATTCGTTTAACGGCCGATTTGACTCTTGTGAGCTCCGTTCCACCTTGTGATGTCGCGTAGTGGTAACTTTTCCTTCGCTTTAGTCGAGATTGGCAATTCCGGGGCTGAAATGATCCAAATGATTCTAATGATGTACAGAGTTTAAAAGCACAGCAGAGCTTTTCTTGTATTCCACATGACATCACAAGTGTTTTCTGTTTTAGAAAAGAACTCAGCCTAAATATGCAGAGTTAAACAGAAGCGAGGTGTTGCATGAATGAAACAAAACACAACTTCACATGTTTTTGATGAGGAAACAACATTATAACGCAGATCAGAAAATTGCACGATGTGAGCCTTTTAAAAGTAGGATTCTCTTCAAAGTCCAGATTTTACACCCGTCCAGGAGCATAAATATTTGGAAAAAGACTGCTAAACTAATAAAAAATCTAATGCATTTCAGAACATGTTTGTAGAGGTCTAAACTGCAGAGTTAGCAGCTTTTAAACGTTATTAGACCCGATGTTTTGTAGAGTAAATTATGCTACTTTATCATTGCAACTTTTTAATTGCAATTTCTAGTCCAAGTCCATATTTTAATCCTTTTCTAGTCCTTGTTTAGTCCAGATCTAGCCCCAGTTTAGTCTATAGACAGTATAGAAATGGACATACAGTAGCCAACCCTCTAGCCGCTGTGTTCTAAACAGGAAGTGACCATGAGGACGCTTTCGGTTCCATCGACTCCCCAGTTGACTTTGACATTGATAAATTGTCACACATCTCTGTTTAACTGCTGTAGCGAGCCACATTTTCATTTTGGTGCTAAAATGTTGGTATTAACCCGCTCTGTGTGATCCTGGTGCTGCATTGTGCATATTGCAACGTTCAAGTTTCATTTTGCCCCTCAATAATATGGCGTAGCTTAGCCCGAGTAGCTTTGAAGAAAAACTATGCGCAGTTTAGATCCTCTATTTGTTTTTGTTTTCAGCAATTCAGATAGCTTCAGCGTTCAAAACATTCCTTTTTTATTGGCAATGTTGGCTATGTAACCGACAGTTAGTATAGTTTCTCTTTTGTGTTAAAGGGGCAACATAAAACAATGATCCATTACATCAGTGTCTATCATGAAGTGGCCATATATCATAATGACTACAGAAAAAACAGTGGAGCGGAGTCCCGGACTGCCACTAGTGATCTCAGTCCATTATGTTGTCAGACCCTGGGGAGTCCGGGCGAGGCGCTGGCTCCTAGTGGCTATTGTTTCACCAGGCCGACCTTGACCTTTGACCTCTCTGGTGGTTTCCCATTTCAAATCAATACAGACTTATTCTACGGTAGAATACAATGGTGTTTGTTTTGCCCGTGTGGGTTAGCTCCAAATCAGCGTCTAGCTTTTCCGGAGAGAATTCTGCACTGTAAAAGTAAAGAAATGCCAATTTTTTAAGTTAAAATGACAATATTTTTTGTTTAAAGGTAATCTCATTTAAATATATTTCTTTGTTTTGCTCAAAATTATCTGTGTAAAGTGAAATCATGGTCCAGTACATTATATTTTAGCAGATATATGAAAAAAAAAATTGCAACAAATAATATTCTGATATGTATATGTAATATTGTGATTGTCCGTAATATTTTTTTTCTTGTTTCAATTCAATTTATTAATCATTTCAGTAAGATTTTTAGTGTTTTATTGTTCGAGAATCAGGAAGTGCGAGTTTGCCATGCTAGTTAGTTGTCAGAAAGTTACAAAAAGTGCTTATAAACTCATCATGGTGAATAATTAGGATGCTCAAAATTCATATTGTAAGGAAAATCTTAGTATTCAAACATAACTGGAAACAAGTTAAGAAATCTATAAAGCAGCAAAGCCAAAACTACCCAAAAAGCGTTAAAGTTATTATGAATTTAGGATCTTTTCGACTCATGTATGCATCTTTCATCATTCTTTTTTGCAGTGCATTTTTTGTTTGTGCATCGTCAGTCACAAACATGCCATTTTCTTCCAAACTTTTTTTTTTATAAAGACTTCTCTAAATGTCATGGACTTTTTCAATAAAGGCGGCTGGGAGCTGAACTAAGTGGATTCAAACAGAGGAAGATTTTGACACAGTCTGAAGGGCAGCCAGGAATAATATCACCATAGCAGAGGCACCAGAGGAGGGGCTGGGGCGCTCCAGAACTATCCCCTGGTCTTTAAGGTTAATCCTACATACGGTGAGCCCTTTAAGTTGTGTTTAACCTACATCTATAGAGTAGCTTGTGTCTTGACACCGGAGCTCTGGCCTCTGATCCCCCTGCACACCTAATACAATGTCCATTTGGCTACAAGTCAGACGGGTGACCGCTGCTGCCGCTAAAGGCCGGCCAACTTAATCTGGATGGAGAGTGCAAATGCAGCTGTAAAAACTCTAATGCCTGGAATATAACAGTGGGGTAAAGAAAGTGCTCTTGTGTTACTGTAAATGAAAAGTTCAAGAAAAGTTAACCCAAATGGAATCTATAGGAGATGTACTTGGTTCAGTTGTGCCAAAAACAAATTTACTGCATTTTCAATAGAGATAAAATAGCATTAGCCACTGTGTAAAATGTGTCTTAAAATGATGCTTAAAGAAGATCTAATGTGCCTGTGTCTGTTATGTAGTTATTATCTATGACACCCATGAATTATTACGTTATAATATGGACATATTTATGTAAATCGACTTAATAAAATATACAAGACTAATTTCACTGATTTCCCTGTTAGAAAACTGCAGGGGCTAATAGGAGCTGACATCACCGTATACGTCTTCACAACACAGAGTCGGCATCTCTGCAGCTGCGAGGATTTTATTCATTTGTACCAAAATGACTACGCAGCTCTGCCGAACTTTGCACATATCACAGATTAAAAAAAAACAAAAAACTTGGAGAATGAAGTACAGAGGAGTGGGCGTGTGCTGGTGGCAGTGAAAACGAGGATTGAACAGTAATATGGCGTCTTAAAAATAAGTGAGTGCCCAAACATACACAACTCACTCCAAATACAACTCTGAGGGAGTCAATTGTGAAACAACTATAACATGGGTAAAAGCTCTGAAACATCTATTTTGCATAATAGATCTGCTTCAAAGCCCAATACCTGACTTTTTTCCCATGTAGGATATTTCAACAGATACATTGTATAAGCATCTCTTGAGGCCAAATATGTCCACTGCAGACTGTTTGCACTTTCCTTATAATGTGTTTGCATTTATGACGTGTTTATTGTCTGATAATAAGGAAGTGCACGACACCATGCTAGTAGTTATTATAGTTATTAGCTTTACCATGATGATAAAACACCACCCTGGTCTCACAGTTGTGAAAAGTGCTGGAGCTTGATAAGATGTAGTTTTAGTGCCAACGTGCTACATGCTAAGTGCTACGTGCTAATGGGTAGAGAATTCCTACAACAAGTGAACACAAAATTTCAAAATGAAATAAAAATGTGTTAATGGTTTATCAACGTAATTATTTTGTGTTTCAGTAGAATTTTAAATAGACAAAATGAAAATAAATGAAATAAACAAAATAAATATAGAGACACAACACAAATGTAAACATTTTGGACTTTCAATGTAATTTCTGTTAGCTTAAAAATAAAAAACAAATAAAAATTACTACTGACCTAATAGTAGTCATAGATAAGTTAAATAAAGGGATATAACATTATCCAAACACACAAAAGACCGTACATGTAAAGTGTTGGGCAGATTTTAACATATTTCACAATCTTGTATAATCTGGTCTCAATCTCCTGTTTCACATCCACCTCAGAGCCAAAATGAGGTCAGCGCGGGTTTAGTATTTGGCTGCACCATTTCCGTTGCGATGTGGTAGATAAATTTAGCAAGCAGATTATTTTTAGTAAAACTTCTACGAGTCAGGATTTTCCTCTTGTATCCGGAAACGTTTACATAACTCTCCAGTGTGGAATGACTTGCTTGTACGTCAGAATCTAGCAGGTAAGCTTCAACATCTGGCATAAAGACAAATCTGAACATTATTTTCAAGACGCCACACTGCATCAACTCCTGTTTTCACTGGTATCAGCAGACGCCCACTGCTCTGTACTTACTTAGTTCTCAAATTTTATTTTCTTAATCAGTGATACACATATGTTTCAGCAGTGTAATGTAGTCATTGTGGTACACATGAAAAAAAACAGCATGATCTCTACCTATTCATAGTAGATGCTATGATGGATGTTTTTTTTTTTTATTAAGTCGTTTAAATGAAAAAGTTAAAAATTACAGCAGAATGACTGTAGTATCTGCAGGTCACATGGTTTTGTTTGCGTCATGAGTAAAAGTCACCCTTTATTCAGTTTTCAGTTTTGGACCTGTCTGAAATGGCCTACGCACTCATTGGACATACAACACACTAGTTTTTGGTCGAGCACCTGGACCATGGAGCTAACAGTGTGTACGTGCTGTGGATGTCTCGGCCCATGTGAGGAGCTTTGTTTTTGCACCGTGTTCTCGTGTATGATTCGTGACCTGTCTCATTCACACTGGAGCATCGCTTGTGTAGTTTCAATGAGTAGCTACAAAACTATTCATAACGTGTCTGCTCCACGCGCACAGGACAGTATCCACCTTTTGCTTGTCTTTTGCTGTTTTCATTTGGCGATAATTGCATAAGAATTAAAGTTCCTCTTTGTGCAGGTAACACATACAAATACAAAAGTCAGTGTTTAAGCGGGTTAACCGTTACAGGTTGACCCACACATCACCACTACCCAGTGTTAGAAAGAACAGGTTTGGTGAACAGTTTGGTCAATAATCATTGTGGCACTCGTCGATGCTTCACTTGGGACATGCATTTAGATTCAATGAGGACATTCATGGTACACACAGTGTGTAAAGGCGTACCCCTGCAGGCGCCTCTGCGGGGGGTTTACCATGGATGTACGGGCTTTACTCTGTGATCCTAATGATATATTCTTGTATCTTGTCTGTAAAACTAAATTACGCTGCACATGTGCATGTCTGTCACTCAGGCTTGGCTGTGGTTTTATATACATATTTCTCAAATACATCCCCAATGTACATGTATTATTATCGGCCTCTCTGCTATACCATCCACATTGACAATATAAAAAGATTGGTGCTAAAAAGATAACCACGGAAAGCATGCAAACTTAAATGTCTAGCTCACGAGTCACACTGAGGGAACACTCAGATACGACCTGTGACCTTTCAGACTCACAGTCCAGTCCAAAGCTTCCCGCTGGCCTAGTTTTGGAGCATCCATCATGGGGGATAGAGCCAAAGAATGGTGCGACGTTCCCAGTTTTTCCAAGAGATAAATGGGAATCACAGGGTAAACCTCAGAGGCGTGATTTGGCCGAAGCAGCGGACAACGGTAAATCTCACTTTCCCTCTGGGGTTGTAGGTTGAATGCCACTGTCCAATGAAACTAAAGACTATTTGTTTCTATACGGCAACAAAGGCCCAAATCCATTCTTCACAATTATCCTCTTGTAATGTCATTCACTGGACAACAATAACCTTGTAGAGACAACAATAAAGTCTGTGTAACTGCGCAATGGTTGATTTTTCTGTCATTGTTAATAATAAGAGGCTAGCGAGACGTCAGCTGTCGTCTAGCCTCATTCTTCTGCAGCAAGCTCTGACAAGGTTAAGGCTTGGCCTAAATTACTTGAAAGATGCATATTATGCAAAATTGATTTTAAAGCTTTGAACTAGGGCTGCACAAGTCCAGTTTTTCAGTTCCAATACGATTTTAACTTATATTTGCTGATACCCAATATTGACCAATAAAGGTGCAGATGCTGAAAACAGTGTTTATTTCCTTAAAACTATAAAAAAGATCAAAACGAATCCAAATGTGTTGCGTCTGTTATTGGTCCTTAAATAACTACAGGACAGCTTTGTATATAAAACATAAAGCTTCAAACATTGTGAGACTTTCTGGGCGTATCCCCACTTTGAACCATGTGATATGGTTTCATTATTCCATAAATCTGTTTGCATTTTGGATTGTTGCATCACAGGTAAAAATCTGGCTCTATTAGTATTGACACACTCAATTCTGTTTTCTAAAAAGAAACATTTAACGTTTGAAAATGTTTCTTACTAATCCCAAGGTGACCCGAAGCCTGTTTAAAAGGAAGTTAAATTTGAAAATTGATAATGTGAGTTCTTTAAAGCACATCTCTCAAAACACTCACCAGAACAGGATAATTGCCTTTCCACTTCACATCGAAGTAGAACTGATAAGAGATTCTGATAAGAATTGAGTGTCCACATACTGTAGTAAAAAACATGTGTAGTTACTTTTCCAATGAATAAACCAAAGCCTTCTATTGTGACGTTAAGTCTGTTACTGTGCCACTAGAAAAAAACAACCTGATCTCATGAAGGCAGCAGCATGGCCACCACCACAAACCTATTTGCAAGCTACAATATAAGGAAGGGACTAGACAGAATTACCTTAAAATAAGACATGAGATTAAGTACAGGATGAGACCAGATGAGATGTTTATGTAATTTACTCTAAACCAAATTAAGTGTGTCAACTGATCTGGGCAACTACCTGGATGACTAAGTCATACTGAGTTACTCCCCAACAGAATTCTAAATATATAATGTAGTAAAACAAACAAACAATAACCCACCACTACCCACTAAAACCACACAGACAAACTGTACTATATAAATAGCAGGGTTAATAAAACCATAGATGTTGTGTAGTTAAATACAAAGTCAAAATTGACCCCAGCATGTATTGTTCCATAACCCATAAAAAGCCTTCAAATGTAAATAATACTATCAACAAAACATACTTTCAGTTCCAAGATACAAAATGTAATGAGTTAACAAGCTACATAATGACAGATAGGCCTTCAAATGAGTAAATCACTATTATTTTTAGCATAAATGAGTGTAATTATGTAATGGGAGACGTGGCTTAGTTCTGGACTATGATCTCACACCAAGTTTTGGAACAGTGAAGCTAAATTTACCACAACATTGGCTTGTAAATGTTCAAAATTCTTCAAACATTTTTGCAAACTCATAAAATATGAGCATGTGTCGCCACTTGAATTCCCCTTTGAAACTCTAGATCACACAAAAACAAATGACTATTATTACAACTCAATACATCAGAAAAATGGCTTTTGAATTCTGAACCAAAATATTGTTTAAGACTGAAAAAAAAGACTGATGGCATGAAAGAGGAACCCAATTTTACAATTCTGTCAAATCTCTGAACCGTCTGAAGATGTTATAAAATACTAATGGGTATAAAGATTGAATCATTTTTGTTAAATATTGATGACTTAAACATTGCAAAGAATTTTAAGTAGGGGCAGTGCCAGGAAGGGGAAGGGCATCAGCTCCCCTTCCATAGATTCAACTAAAGTTTTTGCCCCACTTTCATACCACATCCACTCCCGATGGCAAAAAAAAACAACCAAAGAATGTCCAAAATGAAAATAGAATAGAATTTAAAAAAAAAAATGTCTGCCATGTGGTAACAACGGTTTATTTTGTACTGTTTAAGTAAATGCAAATAAAAAAAAAAATCCATATATGATTATAAATCATTACAGAGACTAACTACATCTAAACTTGTTTAAAATAGTTAAGAAAATATGATAGGAGGTGGTGTGCTCAATGGTTAAAAAAAATCATTGGTACACTATAGATTAGGGATGTCAAAAATAGATACCAATCAACATAAAAACTAGTATAGAAACTATTTTCAATACTATTTTCAATATTATTATTTGAGGAGGTACTAAAGAAATACTAAAAGACTATTTTCAATACTATTTTCAATATTATCATTTGAGCAGGTACTAAAGAAATACTAAAAGTATAAAAGCACATAGACCAGTACACGCCTATGGACCACTACAGAATATAAAAGAAAGCGCAGTGATTTAATGTTGAAAATCACATTGTATTGTTTTAAGATAATCAAAATCGGTACTGAATATTAAGCCTATTCCTTGGTATCGAAATTGAGTTTAAAATGTTAGTACTGTGACAACACCGCTATAGCTACACATCTACTTTTCAGTTCAGAAATATTCAGAATGGTTGCACTGTAGGAGATTGCTACAGGGCTAATGCTAATGAGTTTCCCAAATGCCCCAAACATTTGCGAACAGTCCTCAACCTTTACTCTGCAATATTGAAATTTTTTGTTCTATCCCAGCGGCGGTATGACACGACATAGCCCCTTTTAACCGGAGAATCTAATTTGAATGAACTAAAGAGACGGTTCCACAAAAACTAAAGGGAGTTCAGATTTAAGCTAGCGCCGTTAGCTTCCAGAGATCACCTGTCACAGTGCGTGGGTGGAATCATGTCTGCATGCCTTTTAGACTCGCTTTTGATACCAGTTCGCTTTGCGAGGATAATTGGCAGATGTTTCCTTCCAAAACTCAAAACTAAAACAGGATTTAAATACAAGTATAAATGGGAAATTAAAGTGTCCATTTATTGCTATTTTCTGATCTGTTATAATGTTGTTTTGTTTCACTCACATGTTTAACACACAAATCTTGCATATTTAGGCTATTTAGTTATTTTCGCGAATGAAAAACACTCTGTTCCACCTTCTGATGTCATATATTAAGACAGGAAGTGCTCCACTGTGTTTTTAAACTCCACACACCTTCACTGGAATCATTTAGATGATTTCAGCCCTGGAATTTCTAATTTCTATTGAAGAAAAGGTAAAATGCAGCTGTTTACTTTAAAACTACAACGTTACAGGATTTTTCAGATTTTTTTTTTCTTTTGGATTTTTCGATTTTAAGCGCTTTTTAAATGTGCAACAAAAAGCGCACACCACGTACACAAAGAGACTAAAACTCTCAGATCAAGAAGACTGCAGTGAAATATGTCTGCGGACCACAGGATATAAAGTTGTTAAGCTGTTTTCTGTCTACAGTAAAACCACTCGCTTTGAGACTGTTAAGTGTCCAAAAGATCAAACCTCTGCACTTCTAGTTTACATACAAGTCAAAACTGTGTTATTATTATTTGTGAAATGTGGTGAAAAATTCAGATGCATGATTTTTAAAACATGAAAAATCGGTGATAAAGTCCACAGGAAGCAGAGTCACTATCGCTAATCTGCAGCTTCACCTTAATCCGTGCGCTGTGTGGATGTAAACAGACATTTTTTTATTTTCAAAGAACACCTCAAACTGGATTAACAGGGTAGTTTTGTGGACTGGATGTCATTATTTTTGGATGACAATTTCTATGGATAATGTGGATGAGATACACTTTAAATGGACCACTTTATGAGAGGTGAGGAATGAAGTCTTCTCGTTATTTTGGCTCTATCCTGAGTTTGTATCTTGCGCCTCTGGTCCGTCTGACACTAACACATGAGGAGAGGAGCCGCTTTAAAATCGCACACGAAGACACAAAGTTGGTCACGCTTCTCCGAAATCAGGAAGAAATCGCAGCCAAAATCGGGCAAATCCTCCTACAGTGTGCGGCGGCCCATGTGTGAATGAAACAAAACATGACGTCAGGTATGTTTTTTAACTCACAAGAATCTATTTTGCTTAATATACAACCTTTAAATAGCATAGTGATTTTATATTAGTAATTTGATCATATTAGATGGAACGCATCATGCTGTCATCTGTAAGAGTTGCGAGAAACGCTTAAAAACTCGTCGCGGTGAATAATTAGGACGCTCCGGTAAGTGAGGAATAAGTTTGGACCACTGCAAACCGTTTAAAATGAACAAGTGCTGATTTTCACGATCTTAAGTCAGTAAAAATCAGACACAGTGCCTTTATGGATCGGAAAATGTGTCCTACTTCTGCAGCGGAGAAGGAATAAGGAGGCGAGTGAGTGCCGTACTTTGAATTACATGAGAAGTGATAGAGAAGTGCAAAGACGGCAGATTGTCACTGGTGAGACAGGTGCGGAGAACAGAGATATGGTCCATCTTCTTGACCGATGGTGCTTCTCGACGCCGCTCTCCGCACATCACAACTTACTGTAGATCCTCACTTTCTGCCCTCTGCTCCCAAGCCCCGCCCCTTCCCCCTCCCCCCTTTCCTCATTACTGTAATTGATGTTTAACCCTCGCTCTGCCGGGCTGATGATGGTTCAATTAAGAGCTTGTTGCCGCACAGGGATTAGCGCGGTGTAAAGTGTAAGGCGTGTTGTGGTCTCTCCGGATCTTAATGCCCTCTGGGGTCAAGCCGGGGGCAGTGCCGGGGCAAAAAGCTCCAATCCCGCTAAAAGCAAGCACTATCTGTGTGTGAGTTTGGTCAGTGACACTGCAGCAGTTATCTTATGGTCAGAGGTAAAGGACGACATGGAGGCTTAGTGAGGTGCAGACTCACAGTAAGAAGGTCTGAGGTTTGATGCCCTGATGTGGTGAGGCCCGACCATGCAATGCAAATGAGAATTTCAAGAGAATCCAACTTGTACAGAAAAATAAAAAAATAAAAGGGACTTGCAATTTCAAAATTTCTGATTTAAAACAACGAAGAGGAGAAATAAGTGAACTGAAATGTTAATGCACATGACAATAATGGATAGATATACAAAAAATAAGCGTAACAATCAGGGATAATACCAAACTCATTCAAACGCCATTGTTTTTGAACAGTTTAGTTTTATAACATAGGGATGTAAGAAAAAATTTTGGTGATATATCGTGATACTTCATTCATTAGTTATATTCACTGTTCTCAGGTTTTAAAAAAATAATTATTATATTTCATACAATTTTGTTTTTGTGAAGGTGCAGTTAACTGTATTTTTAGAAGTAATTATTAATAAATCGCAATATATAATCCACTGTTTTAGTATATATATGGCATATATCGGGATATATCGAATCGTGACATGAGTATCATGATATGTATTGTATCGTCAGACTCAAGGCAATGCACACCCTTAATATAACACCATATGGGGCACCCCAATATCCCATATCAAGAATATACATACATTTCAAACACATTATATCAATTATTCTAATAGTACATGTAGTTTCAAAATGCTCTATGGACAAAAATGAGAATAGCCCAGTAGCCTCAACTAAAGGTCATATTACAGAGAAGGTGAGAAGCCAATTTCCTTATTAAGCTCAGGAAAACAAGTCCTCTGAAGGGGGAGTGACTTAGCCTGGAGAGCAAAGACTCAGAGCATCAAAACATAAAACTTAAAACATGTGAATACATTGTTTTCCATCAGTATTTTTTAAATCACAGGATTAAAGGTAACATGGTGAGCTGTTGTCAATGCCCCATAGCAGTGTAATATCCTTTCTTTAATGTTTTTTATTATTATAAAGTATTCAGGAAATCCAGCATCAAGAGCACTAAAGATAAAACATTGCCTCCTCTATACTATTCTTCAGCTCCATGCATTACAAATCAGATACTTTGCCAACTGTTACATAAACCTATATTCCACCATTAGTCATTGAAAGCCCGGTTCTTTTCGGCAAATACCTCCATGACATCTGCCTACTGTCAAATAGCATAATCATATAACTCTCCCACATCTATAGCCCCGAGACAAAAGAATTAAGACTGAAGTGGGTGTGAAAACGCAAGTGCAACAGCTGGCAATTCAGAGAGGCGCCCAAACAAGCCAGCTCTGGACAAATCACACGTTTTTTTAGTCTTTCTTCAAGTGGTACCAGCTGCTGTGAGGAGCTGTGAGGATGAGAGGCGCACACTGGAGCCAAGCATGTGCTCGTGGAGTCTGTGTGTTTTAATTACACGCGCATTAGAATGGGAGGAGTTTGGGGCGGTTAATGGGGCGTAAGATGAATCGCAATAGAATCGAAATTTGAATGGATGAAATTAGGAAATCGCTGTCATTTCTGCCACAAATGACAAACTATCCTGGTTTATGGTCATATTTTTACACGCTGCTTTTTCCACCTTCAAGGCGCTTTACATGAAAGAACCACTCACCCATTCACACACACACGTTCATTAACAAGTGTAGCAGATACTAGGAGCGAGGTGGGTTAAGTGTCTAGACCAAGGACAGAATAACAGCTTTAATCTGTGGAAGCAATCAATGATGTCAAGAGAAGATTTCGAACGGCCAACCTTCGTGCAGAACCTTATACAGAACCAAATTCTGCGTAAAAACTGCCAACCCAGTAGTTCTGATCGGTACATTTCTCAAATATTGCATTCAGCACGTCCTCTCCAAGGCACCTGACTTCAGGAGTACAATGTGCCGAACAACCTCTGTATCTTAAAATTGGTGCGTTTCTGAAATGTGATTCTTGCATTAGTTTGTCGGTTCATGTGTTTTTGAAACCTTGAATAAAATCCTATTCATAAAACATAAATCAAAAATCTAAATGCAGTGTTTGTCAGTAAAATGTCCTAAATCATTCAGCCTTAGTTTTTGCTCTTTGCTTCAGCTGTAGAGAGTGATGAAAACTGCTCATTTTGTTGGGCTGGTTTCTTTGTTGTTGTTGGTTCATCAGTTTATAGATTTCCTTTACTTCACAGTGACTGGTTTAAGTCCAGAGAGGTTCATTTGAACATAAAGTGGGTGGTTAAATCTCTCATTTAATGACCAAAAGGAGGAGTAGGTGGGGTAAGGTAGAGGCAAGAAAGCTGCATCTCCATATCTCCAGCCTGACTGAACATCACCAAACACAAACCTGAGGTACTCGACTCAAGCTACTCTAACCTTGGGCACTAGGAATTTTCACAAACTTATGAGAATCCATCTTGGGTTGACCAGTGCGCCAGAGACCAGAGCCAGTCACAGAGCAGCACCGGGGTTTGAATTTAAGCCAAAGGTCAAAAATAACTTAAACAAAAACGCACTTCAGCCTAAAGTGAACTATTTTGTTTGAGAAAAAAAGGAAACACTTTGTGCATTTGTAGAAAGGAAAGGTGTCTAGGTGCTTTTCTCAAATTAGATCAAACAATAGTTTTTTTCACCTTTTTTCCACTGTGTGATGATTAAATCAATCAGGCTGGAGTGTCCATTTGAGTATCTGATAATTGTGTAGAACTCAATGCAGACTTAACACCATTCATTCCTTGTATAGAAGAAGTGGTCTGGAATCCCCACTGATATCAAAGAGCTGCAGTTTACTTAACACTGAGTTGCTTACAAGCCTAAACAAACAAGGCGTCATCAGAACCAGTTGATTTGTGACCTGCCACAGTCCACTGAGGCCAGAGGGGAGCACCCGCC